>JAVSCE010000158.1:0-297306 GCA_032199065.1 Smutsia gigantea
CTTGCTGTTTGGTTTGCTGCTCCCTCATGCAAGGACAGTGCGTGGTGGTGAGTGGAGGGCCCCAGATAAATACTGTGTATCCTTCTCTGGCAGCCTTCCCCTCCTTTCCTCCCAGGGGTAACACTATCACAGATAACAAAGGACTGGGGAGGGAGAAGTGTCATGCTAGTTCCAGCCAATGATAACAAATGTGAGTTAAGGAAGGACTGGCCTCAAGGAATTTTCCATACCAGGATACAAGGTAGGCTGATGAATTCACAAATAGCTCCCATAGAAACCAGAATATTCTCCCTGCATTTGCAGAGCCACAGAGTGAAGCCATTGGAATGACCTTTAAGAAGCAGAGATGGGGCAGGGCTTCCTTGGCTGACAAGACAGTTGAGCTCAGCAATGGGATGGATAGCTCAGGATTACCTGGGCTCTTAGGAGAAAGGAGCAGTAAGAGAAGAATACACTGGCCAGAGAACAAGACTGTTAAGCTCTTACTGCATGTAATCAACAGTCCTAGGCCCTAACTGGAGCAGGGTAGCATACTAGATGAAAAACGGATGTTCTGGAAGCAACCTATCCTGGATTAAAGTTTAGTTCCCTGTCTTCCTGAGTAAGCTCTTGCTCTCTCTGATGTGAGCTGCATTCTCACTTTGGCTACTGAGAAGTTACAAGCATTGAATTGAGTTCTTGCCTAGATGTTCCACTCTGTTTTAAGAGGTCTTCTTGCCTGTGAGAATTCAAAGACAGCCAAATGGTGAGAAATGAAAGACCTTTTAGTTGGTCGCAAATGTGCAGAGTGACCTCACACACGAAGTCATGTGCAAAGTGAGTACAGAGTGCACTCACCTTGTTCGCCAAATCTGCACTTCTTCATCTTGTGAAAAAGACCATCCTCCGCTCAGTTGTCAAGACAGAACCAGGGTGTCATCCACAGTTCCTTTTGTATTAGCCGTGCACCCTTCCAGTCACCAGAGCAAGGCCATTTTACCTCGTTGTTATCTCTTCATCCGTATCCTTAAGCCCTCATCTCTTGGATTTCTATATCACTTTCCACTTTCTGCCTCTCTTCATTCCAGTCTCCCAACTGCTGTCACAGTCCTCTTCGTAAGCCTCAAGGGTGGGTCCTGTTAGTTCTGATCAAGTGTGCCCACAGTTCCCGCAGCCCCTAGGAGGAAGGCTGAGTGTCTCCGTTGTCTGTCCCTTGCCATCCCCCTCATCCATCCTTCCTCTTCCCCTGTGGCCCTTTGCTTCCACGCCGTCTGCCCACTTAGAAAGCCTTTCCCTCCACACATCTAATTTATCCTCCTCTTTGGAGCATGGACTCCAGCCTCACCTCCTCTGGGAGGAACACCAGCTCCCTGATCCACGTTGCAGTGCGGGTCGGGTGTTCCCCTTGTGCCTCCCTTGGTAATTCCCCTAGGCACATGGGTTGACATTGGTTGCTTGGCTGTTTCCAGAGTGAACACGCTTGAGAATGCAGCCTGCTTTACTAAAAAAAACAAAAAAACAAAAATCTCATTCTTCTTAGTGCCTAGCATGGTGTCTGGAGAGGAGACCCTCAAAAAACATTAGTGGAATATAAATGGATAAGAAATTACTTTTTTATCTTTCAGAAACCAGGAGGACTGAAGCTGGGTAACAGAAGCCTTCTTTCTCACCTTTCTGTCTGTATCCATTCCAGCATCTGTTAAACAGCCCAGCTGTGATGGAAGAGAAACATATGGTTGACTTGAAAGAGGCAGTTGGGATGTGGTTGTGTGTGTTTGAAGTGTCTTCACTGCTGCGCTCCCCCTGTGCAGAACAGCAGCAGTGACACCTCGTGATCATAGTCCCCTTAAGTGGTTCCTCAGACATGACCTCATCCGGTGCAGGGCACTGATAGTCTGAGTGCTAGATGGGAGCATGGGATCATCCCCATTTTATAGCTGCAGAAAGGAAGATAAATAGTGAACAGACCCGCCCAAAGTTAGTGAACTGTTAGTGGTGGAAGATTCCAGACTTTGAACTGAAGTCATCTGCTCTTTCTCATCTTTCCTAACTGGCAGAACCAGCTTGTATCAGATTGACGTTTTCACAAGTAATCACTAGAAAGGAAAACTGGCAGAAATGGTATTGGAAACTTTGCTTGCAGGTATATTTTTAACAGTGTAATTTTCCTAATCTTCCTTCAGTTCTGGGTAAGTGCTCAGAGCGGGCTGTCTCCCTGGGTTCATTGGGCCGAAGTAGCTGAGGCCGGTTAAGTGGTGGTTGGGGTGCTGCTCTGGACACACACGGAGGCTTTGTCCCTTTTCAGTTGGTCAGTTATGGAATATTCTTGAATTTGAGCTGTTTTTCTGCTTTATAATATAATAAGGTGACGACAGTATAAGCTCTTTAGTCCTTCTTAACTTGTATTCTTTACCTTCTATTAAATTCTTTAAAAATGAAATAGTTTCTTCTAGTCTAGAATCCTGGAGCCTTTGCATGACTTGTGCAGGACAAGAAAGTGGCTCACCAGCACTCAGCGATCGCGTTCTTGACTTCCAGGAATTTCTGGGTTTGAAAACAGCTCTGAAGTGGGCTGTTGCAGGGAAACTACGCCCACATATTTTATTAAATTCTAGGCTCCTAACAGCAAAGATGAAGGCAGAGTGAAATTGAAAATGCAGGGGTAAAGCAATTAGGGCACAACCAAGGTACCCTGAGACAGCTCGCAAGTTTTGGATGGTAGTCTTTCGGGTACTTTTTTCTTGCCAGGCACTCATTCTATTGATCTCTGAAAAAGCTGTGTAGCTTTGTTGTTTTATCAGTCCTCATTCTTTCGACTCCTTCAGCATTTGGCCTTTGAGTTACTGCAGCCCCTCTGGCCCCTGCCCCTATGAAGTCTCTCTTCTCTCAGCTTCTAGTATGTAAGAAAGTGAATACGTATTCCGAATCTCCTCCTGTCTCTTCCCTGCTGTTGGCTACTTTCAATGCTATTACTCTGTCACCCCCACATCAATAGTTTTCACTTTATTTTGGTCCTTGGTGGCATTTGTGCCAATGCTTAGCCGTGTTTCCACATCTGTGTATTTCTACTTATTTGTCTTGCTGTCTTCCCAGACTCAGTAGCTTACAAAAAGTCGGCCTTAAAATGTTTGTAGTGGGAAAGGATCTTCAAGGTCATTTGCTTCATTGTCTCATTTTAGATTAGGTATACCAAGGCTCAGGGAGGTGATGTGACTTCAATCATTTGACACAGTCATCATTTGATGAAGTCAGACTGGAAACCAAAGTTCTTGTCCCTCTGGACTTCTTAGAGCCTATGTGTTGACTTCTCACACACTGACCCTTCTTGGTCTTCTGCACCATTAGTGTTCCCAAGGAACTTCAGAGCTATTTGACCATCATGTGTCATCTACTTCCTCACAGACCAAATATCAAATGTCCATTCACTAAGACCTACCAATTATTTCTATGATCTTAAAACTTTGTTCTATAATAATTTAATTACCAACAGTAAAATTCTCTTTTTTTGGAGCAGGTGTGTTCTATGAATTTCAACATATGCATTGATTCATATAACCAGCATACAGAACAGTCCATCACCCCTCAGATTCCTTGGTGCTGCCTCTTTGTAGTCAAATCCTCCCCCAGTCCTTACTACCTGGTAACATTGATCTGTTCTTTTTGTTATAGTTTTGCCTTTTCCAGAATATCATGTAAGTGGGATTAGACTATATACCCTTTGGAGACTACCTTCTTCATTTAACATATTGCATTTGAGATTCATCCATGTTGTTGTGTATATGTCAACAACTTGTCTTTTTATTACTAAGCAGTATTCCATTGTATAGGTGTACCACAGTTGTTTACTCACTCACCATTGCATTCCCACCAGCAACATGTGATCTTTGTCAACATTTGGTATTGCCAGTTTTTAAAACTTAGCCATTCTGATAGATGTGTAGTGTATCTTATTGTGATTTTAATTTGCATTTCGCTAGTGATTAGTGATGTTGAACATCTTTCCATGTGCTTATTTGCCATTCTTCTGCCTGTTATGAATATTTGTGTGTCTTCATGTGATGTTTTTATATCCATTGTCATTATCATAAACCTATTCCAGGTGGTTATTGTATATAGGTTTTTATATCAATGTTTTTGTCCACATATCATAGTGTATTCCAGAGACCAAGGCACTGAGCTGGGGACATTATATACATAATCTCATTTTATCCTTACAAAATCCATGTGAGGTAAGTAGTGTTTTCTATTTTTATGGAGAAGAAATAAAGATCCCATGTCCAACAGATACTGAGTACCTATCATATGTTATAAGCCAGCTGTTAGACCCATTTATTAGTTCTGTGACTTTGAGCAAGATATTAAATCTGAGTCAATTTCCTTGTATGTTAAATAGGGATCTGTATTACAGAATTTTCTCTCAGGGTTATTGAGTGAGGGTTTTAAAGAAGAATGCAGGAAACATGCTCAGCAGAAGGTTTCACCTGTGATATACACCAAGCGAGCATGAGTATTGGCTACTTCTGTTCTCTTCAAACACCTCTTACCCTACTTATTAGGGCTGTTTCTGCTCCTCATTGGCCACGTCCCTCTGGAAAATTGGCCCCTGGTGGGTCTTCTGCTCCACTCTGTATCAAATATTAGAACCAACACAAGATTCAGCCTTTTTCTTTTAAGAAACGTGTATCTCTGTTTCCTCTGTGTAGCTCCCTAATGGATTGCATCAGTTGGTCAAGAGGGATGGGGTTGGACTTACTATGCTGCGGTTACTGCTGCTCCCTCACCTCCCCTAATGGCAGCAGGACCTGTTACCATGGAGACTGCTGGTAGCTAACCGGGGTGCTCTGTTCCTAAGTTCACATTTCATACTTTAAATACCTAAGCTTAGGCATGGCCACAGGGATACATACTATCTCAGAATCTTAACTCTCATGGCAATGGTGTATGTAGTGTTGCTGGAATTTTAAGATTTTGTTATTTACTAGTCATTTAATTTGTCATTTTGTCATTTACTAGTCAAGTTTTCTCTTTATTGGCCAGATAATTTGGAATGATTTCCAGAAAACTGGAAATACTTTGAAGGGATGTTGCTATTTGAAATTAGTGCTTAAGATTTTCTAAAGTCACTAACAGAAAAATTAAATGAGCCAAATGTTTTACTTTGAGTCCATTCCAACTCCAATGTTTATGTAAAAAAATGTTTAACTTTTATTAATATCATAAAGGGTTGATCTAGTTGGCAACATCATTCTGTTTAGGGTAGGACAGAAAGAGGAAATCATAATATTAGTAAAAAAGAAAATCTATACAAAGATGGACTTCTACAAATTGTCAAGTCATCCATTACATAGTATGTGAGGCTTTGTATGTAGAAGCACAGGTATGGTTAAAATTGGCTCTCTGCTTTTTCCTATTAGATGGCTAGAGCATGTTTTCACTGACTCCTTCAATTGTTCATTCATCTGAGGCCTACCATGTGCCAGGTCCATTTTATAGGTTGGTCTCTTTAATCCTCAGAGCAACCCTTTGAAATAAAAGCCCCATTTACAGGTGAAAACATTTGACCTGGCCAGTGTAACCCTATAAGGAGGTGGTGTTGAACCCTGGATTTCTGACTCTGCTGCTCTTACCTGCACCCACTCCACTCCAGTCTGTCTGTCAAGGGGGCTTGGCAGCCCCTGCCTGCTGCTCACCAAGAAGGCCAGCACACCTTCTCCCAATATGGCATCTTTTCCTACATGGGGGCTGTTTCCAGGGCCTATGGTCAACACTTGCCTACCACAAGCTCTGTGATTAAGTAATTTTATTTTGTCCAGAAGGCCCATGGTAGAAAGGGTGTGAACTTTGAAGTTGAGACAAGGTTCCCCACCGTTTTATTTTATTGCCTGATTCTGGCCAAGTTGCTTAAGCTCCCAGGGCCTATGTTTCTTCAACTATAAAATGGGAATGATACATGCCTGGTAGAAATGTGGGGGAATTAGGAATAATGCAATAGATCACTTAGCAAGTGCTTGTTGGCACATTGTAGGTGCTTAGTAACTGGTAGCTACTGTTAATGTCACCACTGCAGGGCCTTCTGGCTGGTCTCTGAGGACTAAACAAGCTGCCCAAAGTAGTGCTTAAGCGTGTGGATTTGGGAGCAAATAGCCTGGGTTCAAGTCCTCGTTCTGCCGTGTGTCAGCTGTATGTGCACAGCTTAATTGCTTTCTGTACCTCGGTTTCCTCCACCTGTAAAATGGGTGTAATGGTAGTTCCTACATCATAGAGGTAAAAGATTGTTAAGAAAATTAGCTACTGCCAAGGGGTTGAGTTGAGTCATCCAGTGCCATGGTCCCCTTCAGTGACATGATATGAGCCTCCCTAAATTAACAGTGACATTTCTCCTCTCCTTCCTACCCAACTTGAAAGAATTTCTCATGTTTTTGTATTTAATGCCAACAGATAGCCTGTAGAAATACAGATTAAATTCTCATAAAAATTACTGGTGCCAACTAAGAAATTGAATGAAGTAAATCTAAAAAGGACATCTTTTGTATAGAGAATACCTAAGTATTTTTTGGAGAGTTACTACAAATAAAATTAGGTATAATAAAAACCATCTCATCTTATAGGTGAAAATATAAAAAACATAACCCTGTTTGATAAAACCAAACCCTGAAAACACTATTTCATTGAAATTATTATTTGACTCTTCTGTTGTGATACTGGATTTGGCTGGTTGTATGTGGCTTAATTTCTTTCCCCCCCTAGATGACATTGGTAAGATAGGACCATAGATGTGAGTCCGCCTGGAGGAAAACAGTCTGTGAATTTAACATAGGCCTAGAAACCCAATTTGACTTATACCCGTGGGCAGTGTGTGGTGCTGGCTGCATCAGCATCATTATTCTGAGGTCTGTACTGATGTCCTGTGACTGGTGTGTCCCAACTGTCTGGGTCACTGCTTTGGAGTACTATTTATTTGCAGTAGTGATGCTGTAAATAGGAAAAGCTTTCCCTTTTGCTGGTTGAAAGCTTTGTTGGTAATTAGCAAAACAGGCATGCCTCTTGTTTGAAGAGAGACTGGAAAGGCAGCTAAAGAGTCAGTTGTACACAACCACTTTGGAAAACAATTTGGCATTACTTGGAAGAGTTGAACATGTACATTTCCAAGCCCCACTCCTAGGTATATACTCTGGAGAGACTTACTGTGTACACCAGGGGATGAGCACTAGAATGTAAATGGCAGCATTATTCTTAATAGCAAAAAAGGGAAAAACCCCTAGATGATCCTCAACCGAATAAAGCAGTAAATTGTGGGTATGTTTGCACAGTGAGAACTATATAGTGGTGAAAAATCACCTACAGCCACATGAGTCAACAGGGATGAATATTAAAATGAAAATCTTAAAAGGCAAGTCTCAATACATATAGTCTGGTTCATTTATATGAGGCTTAAAACCAGGCAAAATGCAAACAACAACTAAACCATAAAGAGGAGCAATGGAATAACTCAAAATTCAGTCTAGTGCTTATCTGTTGGGGGAAGGAAGGAAGGAGAAACGTAATCAGAAAGGGACACACAGATTAAAAAAAAACCCAGCATCAACAACTGAATGTTAGGTACGTAGGATTTGTGTTATTATTCTTTATGTATCATATGTTATTGTATTATCACTGCATAACAAGTTACCTCAAAACCTAGGAGCTTAAAACACTATAAACATTTATTATCCCACATGGTTTCTGTGTGGGTCAGGCAATCAGGAGCAGCTTAGCTGGGTAGTTCTAACTTGGGGTCTCAGTTGCCATGTGAGCTGCAGCAGCCATCATCCGAAGGCTTGACTGAGGCAGAGGATCTGCTTCTAGGAAGGCTTACCCATGTGGCTGTTGCATGAGGTCTCAGTTCCTCACCATGTGGGCCTCTCTGTAGAGCACTTGAGTGTCCACATAACGTGGCAGCCAGCTTCCCTCCTACAGGGTGAGAGGGAAGCTGCTCTTTTGATCCAGCCTTTGAAGTTACACTCCATCCTTTCCCCAATATCCTATCAGTTACCCATGCCAGCCCTGTTCATTGTGGGAGGGGACTACACAAGAGCACGAATATCAGACACAGGGATCACTGGGGGCCATCTTGGAGGCTGGCAACCATGGTTATGCACTCTTAAAATATTACACAATTCACAATAAAATGTTTTTCGAGACCAAATTGGTAAGCTTGTTTTTCTTCAGTAGTGCACACATGCATTTAAATAAAAATTGCTGTTAAGTGCTGAAGGTGTTACCAATCAGCATGAGGTTGGTGTAAACCGAGTAACTGCCTGACAGGAATGTGCACGGAGTCAGGGAGGGGTGGGAAGGGCAGCAAAGGGAGGAACTTCAGTAATACTTAGAGCAGGATGCATGGTGTAGAGATGAGATTGATGTGCCTGGACCAGTCTGCCTGTACCTAGATCTGGCAGAAATCTGGGAGTCTTAAGTTTGAAGAGATTCTCTAGGCCAAGGCCATTGGTAGCTTCCTGGGCTTACTGTGGTATTAAAATCTCTGCCACTTTCACATGTTCTCACAAGACCATCTTTAATGAAGGAGGAGAGAGAGTCCACCCCTCCCTTCCTCCTCCCATGTGTACAGGTGTAGCTGAAATGAATGAGGCAAGCAACGATGGGAGTTTTAGCTTAAAAATTCATGCAATGATTGCATTCTACTCCATAATGAATACTTGTTCTAATAGTAACAATTTTTAAATTAATGATTCAGTTGTTTATCCTCACCAAAATCTTTGAGTAGAATTGATGTTTCCATTGGTACATCACATTTTCTCCCCCTGGTTTTCTGTAGCCCATGGCAGAACTTCTTGGTGACTATTTCTAGGGTCCAAGCACTCTGTTTTGTAAGGCATTGAGTCTAGCCTACCTCCTTTATGGGTCACAGCATCCTTTTGAACAGGTGTTCCAGCTCCCAGGTGAGGAAGCAGCCTGGAGAAGTTCTGTTGACTTATTTATTTATTTATTTATTATTTTGGTATCATTAATGTACAACTATATAAGGAACATTATGGTTACTGGACTCCCCCCATTATCAAGTCCCCATCATCTACCCCATTGGAGTCACTGTCCATCAACATAGTGAGATGCTATAGAATCACTACTTGTTTTCTCTGTGTTGTACTGCCTTCCCCGTGCCCCCTCTCTACATTATGTGTGCTAATTGTAATGCCCCTTTTTCCCCCTTGTCCCTCCCTTCCCACCCATCCTCCACAGTCCCTTTCCCTTTGGTAACTGTTAGTCCATTCTTAGGTTCTGTGAGGTTCCTGCTGTTTTGTTCCTTCAGTTTTCTCTTTGTTCTTATACTCCACAGATGAGTGAAAGCATTTGATACTTGTCTTTCTCCACCTGGCTTATTTCACTGAGCATAATACCCTCTAGCTCCATCCATGTTGTTCCAAATGGTAGGATTTGTTTTCTTCTGGCTGAATAATATTCCATTGTATATATGTACCACATCTTCTTTATCCATTCGTCTACTGATGGACACTTAGGTTGCTTCCATTTCTTGGCTATTGTCAATAGTGCTGTGATAAACATAGGGGTGCATCTGTCTTTTTCAAACTGGGCTGCTGCAGTTTTAGGGTAAATTCCTAGGAGTGGAATTCCTGGGTCAAATGGTATTTTATTTTGAGTTTTTTGAGGAACCTCCATACTGCTTTCCACAATGGTTGAACTAATTTACATTCCCACCAGCAGTGTAGGAGGGTTCCCCTTTCTCCACATCCTCACCAACATTTGTTGTTGTTTGTGTTTTGGATGTTGGCCATCCTCACTGGTGTGAGGTGATATCTCATTGTGGTTTTAATTTGCATTTCTCTGATGATTAGTGATGTGGAGCATTTTTTCATGTGCCTGTTGGCCATCTGAATTTCTTCTTTGGAGAAGTGTCTGTTCAGATCCTCTGACCGTTTTTTAATTGGATTATTTGCTTTTTGTTTGTTGAGGTGCATGAGCTCTTTATATATTTTGGATGTCAACCCTTTATCAGATATGTCATTTATGAATATAGTCTCCCATACTGTAGGATGCCTTTTTGTTCTATTGATGGTGTCCTTTGCTGTACAGAAGCTTTTCAGCTTGATATAGTCCCACCTGTTCATTTTTGCTTTTGTTTCCCTTGCCCGGGGAGATATGTTCATGAAGAAGTTGCTCATGTTTATGTCCAAGAGATTTTTGCCTATGTTTTCTCTAAGAGTTTTATGGTTTCATGACTTCAGGTCTTTGATCCATTTTGAGTTTTCTGTTGTGTATGGGCTTAGACAATGATCCAGTTTCATTCTCTTAAATGTAGCTGTCCAGTTTTCCCAACACCAGCTATTGAAGAGGTTGTCATATCCCCACTGTATATCCATGGCTCCTTTATTGTATATTAATTGACCATATATGTTTGGGTTAATATCTGGACTCTCTGTTCTGTTCCACTGGTCTATGGGTCGTCTGTTCTTGTGCCAGTACCAAATTGTCTTGATTACTGTGGCTTTGTAGTAGAGCTTGAAGTTGGGAAGCAAGATACCCCCTGTTTTATGTTTCCTTCTCAGGATTGCTTTGGCTATTTGGGGTCTTTTGTGGTTCCATATGAATTTTAGAAGTATTTGTTCCATTTCATTGAAGAATACTCTTGGTATTTTGATTGGGATTGCATTGAATTTGTAGATTGCTTTAGGCAGGATGGCCATTTTGACAATATTATTTCTTCCTACCCAAGAGCATGGGATGACTTTGCAATTGTTAGTGTCCTCTTTAATTTCTCTTAAGAGTGTCTTTTAGTTTTCAGGGTATAGGTCTTTCACTTCTTTGGTTAGGTTTATTCCTATTGATTTTATTCTTTTTGATGGAATTTTGAATGGAATTGTTTTCCTGATAGCTCATAGTTAGTGTATAGGAATGCAACAGATATCTGTGTATTAATTTTGTATCCTGCAACTTTGCTGAATTCAGATATTAGTTCTAGTAGTTTTGGAGTGGATTCTTTTGGGTTTTTATGTACAATATCATGTCATCTGCAAATAGTGACAGTTATACTTCTTCCTTACCAATCTGGATGCCATTTATTTCTTTGTTTTGTGTGATTGCCATGGCCAGGACCTCCAGTACTATGTTGAATAAAAGTGGGGAGAGTGGGCATCCTTGTCTTGTTCCCGATCTTAGGTGAAAAGCTTTCAGCTTCTAGCTGTTAAGTATGATGTTGGCTGTTGGTTTGTCATATATGGCCTTTATTCTGTTGAGGTACTTGCCCTCTATACCCATGTTATTGAGAGTTTTTATCATGAATGGATGTTGAATTTTGTTGAATGTTTTTCAGCATCTATGGAGATGATCATGTGGTTTTTGTTCTTCTTTTTGTTGATGTGGTGGATGATGTTGATGGATTTTCGAATGTTGTACCATCCTTGCATCCCTGAGATGAATCCCTCTTGATCATGGTGTATGATCCTCTTGATGTATTTTTGAATTCAGTTTGCTAATATTTTGTTGAGTATTTTTGCATCTGTGTTCATCGGGGATATTGGTCTGTAATTTTCTTTTTTTTGTGGGTTCTTTGCCTGGTTTTGGTGTTAGAGTGATTCTGGCTTCATAGAATGAATTTGGAAGGGTTCCCTGCTTTATATTTTTTGGAAAACTTTAAGGAGAATGGGTATTATGTCTTCTCTAAATGTCTGATAAAATTCAGTGGTGAATCCATCTGGACCGGGGATTTCGTTCTTGGGTTTTTTTTTGATTACCGATTCAATTTTGTTGCTGGTAATTGGTCTGTTTAGATTTTCTGTTTCTTGCTTGGTCAGTCTTGGAAGGTTGTATTTTTCTAGAAAGTTGTCCATTTCTTCTAGGTTTTCCTGTTAGCATATAGATTTTCATAGTATTCTCTAATAATTCTTTGTATTTCTGTGATGTCCATTGTGATTTTTCCTTTCTCATTTCTGATTTTGTTTATGTGTGAAGATTCTCTTATTTTCTTTTTCTTTTAATAAGTCTGGCTAGGGGTTTATCTATTTTGTATATTTTCTGAAAGAACCAGCTCTTGGTTTCCTTGATTTTTTTCTATTGTTTTTATTCTTCTCAATTTTATTTATTTCTTCTCTGATCTTTATTATGTCCCTCCTTCTGCTGACTTTGGGTCTCATTTTTTCTTCTTTCTCCAGTTCGATAATTGTGTCTTTAGACTATTCATTTGAGATTGTTCTTCCTTCTTTAAATAGGCTTGGATTGCTATATACTTTCCTCTTAGAACTGCCTTCGCTGTGTCTCATAGAAGTCGGGGCGTTGTGCTGTTATTTTCATTTGTCTCCAAATATTGCTTGATCTCTTTTAATTTCGTCATTGTTCCATTGATTATTTAGTAGCATGTTGTTAAGCTTCTGTGTGTTGTGAGCCTTTTTGTTTTCTTTGTACAATTTATTTCTAGTTTTATACCTTTGTGATCTGAGAAGTTGGTTGGTAGGATTTCAATATTTTTGAAATTATTGAGGTTCTTTTTGTGGCCTAGTATGTAGTCTATTCTGGAAAATGTTCCATGTGCACTTGAGAAGAATGTGTATCCTGCTGCTTTTGGGTGTAGAGTTCTGTAGATGTCTGTTAGATCCATCTGTTCTAAGTGTTGCTCAATGCCTCTGTGTCCTTCCTTATTTTCTGTCTGGTTGATCTGTCCTTTGGAGTGAGTGGTGTGTTGAAGTCTCCCAAAATGAATGCATTGCATTCTATTTCCTCCTTTAATTCTGTTAGTATTTGTTTCACATATGTCAGTGCTCCTGTGTTGGGTGCATATATATTTATAATGGTTATATCCTCCTGTTGTACTGACCAAGCTGTATTGACTTTTAATCAAGCTAATGAGTGGAAGAGACAGGACTGAATGCCAGATGCAGGGGGTCCCTGATTAGCTTTCCTCCGGCTTTTGCATACCAGCATGTTTCCATGTTAGACATCAGTACCTCCAAGCGTCTGCATGTGGTTTTGGTGATGAGCCGATGAAGGGCCTCTCTTGAGGCCATCGTATAGGAACACTGCACCCTCCCCAGCTCTGGTTTTCATGCTGCTTCCCTCTTCACTGGTTGAGCAATGTTGGTGCCATGTTCCATTGTATTTTGCATGTGGTAAAACGAGGAAAATTCAACAGCAAGTGATAACTGCCTTTTGTTGTGGCCGAGATAAAAGTCACCAGGGTGGGGGTGCCGTGTGATGCTCGTTTCTCTTCCCTGGCCAGCAGTGTGCTCTTGAGAAAGAAGGGAGAAGAATGAAATACAGATATGTATATAATATATATATGATGTAAAAAATACGTTAGGTGCTGTTGTGTTTAAAAGGGAATTTTAATTACTACTAATGTTATAATAATGATCATCATAATCATAGCATGACTGGTACTGTTAAGGCTGATTATTCATATACACTCTCAGGGAGCAGACGGCAGGCCCCTTCCTTATCCCCGCAGAGGCATGTGCATGTGTCATGGGCCATTTGGCTCTGAGGTAGGTTTCAAGAGAGCATCCTGTCATGGCGGGGAGGGGGGCCACCTGTATGGTGAGACAAGCCTGGAGTTTGGGGTCAGAAGACCGAAGTGGAGTTTCATCCCTGGTGTTTTCCATTTGAATGTCCTTTTCATACATCGTCTCTGACACCTAGCTGCTTCCTCTAGAAAATGGAATCAGTAAACTCTGTTACCTCACAGGGCTGTGAGAAGGGTCCAATATAATAGATACCGCTGTAACATAAGGTGTGGTGGAGGTGTATGGACATGACTTGCAGGCATGGTGCCACTGCCCTGTAACATACGTACTGTAGTTGAGTCTGGTAGTAGATCGGGTCTGAATGCCTTTGCCTGTAAGGACTCCAGGAGGATTAGCAGACCTGGTGTGATTCATGGATGCCTTCTAAGCGTGTCTCAGGAATTCAGAGTCAAAGCTCAGGTCTCCAAAGCTCCAGTTTTTATTTGAGTGGAAGTTTGGGTTATGTCACTGCCCTGAGATTGCTGTGTATTAAAAGAAACTTACTGAGGAATTCCTTTGTTCCAGAAGTTTCTGAAGTGGATGAGACTATTGGTTGTTCCCACATTCAGTATGAGATGGGATCATTTTTTCTTCTCACATTTTTTTCTCCTTGCTTAAAAAACAAATCACTACAGCAGTATTTTAATCCAGAGGCTTGTCGTGTATTAATAATTTCTCAACTGAAGTAGCATTAAAGTAGCAAAAAGTCCTTGGTGATAACGTGTTGTTTTGTTTTGCTTATTCTTGCAGGGTGAGGATAGCATGAATGATCCCTGAATGTGCTGTGGGCATATTTAGCCATTCATTTTTAACTAGGAGAAAGAAGACAGCCATCTACTTGAAAGGTGTGTGAAGATTTCTGTGCAACTTTTTATTTTAAGAATTTTCAAACATAAGAGTTAGAAGAATGCACATTGAGTTCCTGTGTATCCACTATGTTCAATAGTTAGCATTTTGCCACATTATGTGTGTAACTGTATAGGTTTATACATTTTTCTGCTGAAACATCTGAAAGTAAGTTGCAGACATTATACATTTTAACCTAAAATCTTGGGGAGGAAGCTCCTAAAAGGAAGGGTGTTCTCCCCTGAGAGGCATTTTAGAACATTCATTAACTATGTGCTATAGAATCCTTTAGTTAAGCAGAGTTACAATTTCCTATTAAAACCTGTAATTCTGAATTTATGCCCCCTTCATAGCTGATAGAAGTAACATCAGATTTTAAAAACTTTTTAAATAGCCATTTATTTAATGGACAGATACGCAATATGAATTTGTTTGACATGAAAAACATCGGAATAGAAAGGATTAGAATTTGCCCTGTGTGTGTGCTGCATGTAAGAATATTATTATGTTTTCTTCATTCCCTGTCATCTGCCCTCTGCCCTCTTGTAGCCGCTGTTTATTGTGAGGTCAGTGGATCTGATTACCACTTTTTCTTTCTTTCTTTCTTATTTTTTTTATTAAGGTATCACATGAAAAGTATTGTGGTTACTACATTCATCCATATTATCAAGTCCCCACCCACATCCTATTACAGTCACTGTCCATCAGTGAAGTAAGATGCCACAGAAATTACTACTTGTCTTCTCTGTGCTACACTGTCTTCCCCATGATCCCCCGCCACACCATGTGTGCCAAACATAATACCCGTCAATCCCCTTCTCCCTCCCTCCACACCCGCCCTCCCCAACCCTCCCCTTTGGTAACTGCTAGTCTCTTTTTGGTGTCTGTGAGTCTGCTGCTGTTTTGTTCCTTCAGTTTTGCTTCGTTGTTATGCTCCACAAATGAGAGAAATCATGTGGTACTTGTCTTTCCCTGCCTGGCTTAGTTCACTGAGTATAATACCCTCTAGCTCCATCCATGTTGTTGTAAATGGTAGGATTTATTTTCTTCTTATGGCAGAGTAATATTCCATTGTGTATATGTACCACTTCTTCTTTATCCATTCATCTACTGATGGACACTTAGGTTGCTTCCATATCTTGGCTATTGTAAATAGTGCTGCAATAAACATGGGTGCATCTGTCTTTTTGAATCTGGGATCTTGTTTCCTTTGGGTAAATTCCTAGGAGTGGAATTCCTGGGTCAAATGGTATTTCTATTTTGAGTTTTTTGAGGAACCCCCATACTGCTTTCCACAATGGTTGAACTAATTTGCAGTCCCACCAGCAGTGTAGGAGGGTTCCCCTTTCTCCACATACTCACCAGCATTTGTTGTTCCTTGTCTTTTCAATGTTGACCATCCTAACTGGTATGAGGTGATATCTCATTGTGGTTTTAATTTGCATTTCTCTGATGATTAGTGATGTTGAGCATCTTTTCATGTGCCTGTTGGCCTCCTGAATTTATTCTTTGGAGAATTGTCTGTTCATATTCTCCACTCATGTTTTATTTTTATTTTTATTTTTAAATTTTTTTAATATAATTTATTTTGGTATCATTAATCTACAATTACATGTGCAATATTATGGCTATTAAACTACCCCTTCATCAGGTCCCCCCCCACCCACCCCATTACAGTCACTGTCCATCAGTGTAGTGAGAATCTATAGAATCACTACTTGTCTTCTCTGAGTTGTACAGCCCTCCCCGTGCCCCCCCAACATTACGTCTGCTAATCGTAATGCCCCTTTTTCCCTCTTATCCCTCCCTTTCCACCCATCTTCCCCAGTCCCTTTCCCTTTGGTAACTGTTAGTCCATTCTTAGGTTCTGTGAGTCTGCTGCTGTTTTGTTCCCTCAGTTTTTTTTTTCTTTGTTCTTATACTCCACATATGAGTAAAATCATTTGATACTTGTCTTTTTCAGCTTGGCTTATTTTACTGAGCATAAGACCCTCTAGCTCCATCCATGTTGTTGCAAATGGTAGGATTTGTTTTCTTCTTATGGCTGAATAATATTCCCTTGTGTATATGTACCACACCTTCTTTATCCATTCATCTACTGATGGACACTTAGATTGCTTCCATTTCTTGGCTATTGTAAATAGTGCTGAGATAAACATAGGGGTGCATATGTCTTTTTCAAACTGGACTGCTGCAGTTTTAGGGTAAATTCCTAGGAGTGGAATTCCTGGGTCAAATGGTATTTTATTTTGAGTTTTTTGAGGAACCTCCATACTGCTTTCCACAATGGTAGAACTAATTGGCATTCCCACCAGCAGTGTAGGAGGGTTCCCTTTTCTCCACAACCTTGCCAACATTTGTTGTTGTTTGTGTTTTGGATGTTGGCCATCCTCACTGGTGTGAGGTGATATCTCATTGTGGTTTTAATCTGCATTTCTCTGATGATTAGCAATGTGGAGCATCTTTTCATGTGCTTGTTGGCCATCTGAATTTCTTCTTTAGAAAAGTGTCTGTCTATTCATGTCCTCTGCCCATTTCTTAATTGGATTATTTGCTTTTTGTTTGTTAAGGTGCGTGAGTTCTTTATATATTTTGGATGTCAACCCTTTATCAGATACGTCATTTATGAATATTTTCTCCCATTCTGTAGGATGTCTTTTTGTTCTACTGATGGTGTCCTTTGCTGTACAGAAGCTTTTCAGCTTGATATAGTCCCACTTGTTCATTTTTGCTTTTGTTTCCCTTGCCTGAGGAGATGTGTTCAGGAAAAGTTGCTCATGTTTATATTCAAGAGGTTTTTGTCTATGTTTTTTTCTAAGAGTTTTATGGTTTCATGACTTACATTCAGGTCTTTGATCTATTTTGAGTTTACTTTTGTGTATGGGGTTAGACAATAATCCAGTTTCATTCTTTTACATGTAACTGTCCAGTTTTGCCAACACCAGTTGTTGAAGAGGCTTTCTTTTCCCCACTGTATATCCATGACTCTTTTATTGTATATTAATTGACTGAATATGATTGGGTTTATATCTGGGCTCTCTATTCTGTTCCATTGATCTATGGGTCTGTTCTTGTACCAGTACCAAAGTGTCTTGATTATTGTGGCTCTGTAGAGCTTGAAGTCGGGGAGCATAATCCCCCCAGCTTTATTCTTTCTTCTCAGGAATGCTTTGGTTATTCAGGGTCTTTTGTGTTCCATATGAATTTTAGAACTATTTGTTCTAGTTCATTGAAGAATGCTGTTGCTATTTTAATAGGGATTACGCTGAATCTGTATATTGCTTTAGGAAAGATGGCCATTTTGACAATATTAATTTTTCCTTTCCATGAGTATGGGGTGTTTTTCCATTTATTGGTGTCTTCTTTAATTTCTCTTATTAGTTTCTTGTAGTTTTCAGGGTGTATCAGTCTTTCATCTCCTTGGTTAGGTTTATTCGTAGGTATTTTATTCTTTTTGATGTAATTGTGAATGAAATTGTTTTCCTGATTTCTCTTTCTTCTTGTTCATCATTAGTACATGGGAAAGCAACAGATTTCTGTGTACTGATTTTGTAACCTGCAATTTTGCTGAATTCTGTTATCTTGCCTTCTTTCTGATCAACATTCACATGTGGGCCAGTCTCTGTGATCTTATGGATTCAGAGGTCTTAGGAATGTCAAATTGAAGTTACTATATTAAAACCAACACTAGAAAGATTCAGAATAATTTCCAACCCCATAATTTGACTCTCTAAATTGAAACAACATAAACCCTGAAAGATGTGTCCAGCCTTGATGATGGTTGTGATTGTTCCACGTCACAGCCAGCCGCCAATCTCTTGTTACGACTCTGTGGTTCTCGCAGGGTGGTTGTTGACTGTTCTGCATTCTAATCTCAGTCCCATTTTGTTTACAGTTTCTTCCTCAAGTTGTCCCCAAGAACCTAAGCATTTCTTCATGGGTGCTTGGGAACAAGAGTTGCCCAGTTAGGGCATTATTTCAAAGGAAGTCTATCTAAGTGAGCCATCTAGGGTAGTGTAGGCTTCTTTCCTGTTTGTTTCTGATTTAGAACACAAAGTGATAGCAGTGACATTTCTTCAAAAGACGCTGACAGTCTCCAGGAGCTGTGACTGGATGACAGGTATCTCAAAATGGTCTAGTTTGCTGTTGCGCTCTTCAGCCCCTGGATGGTTATATTTTAAAAAGATGAGGAGCAGTGAGTGGGGTTCCATGTGAGGCCCCCAAAGCTTTGAAGAACTGAAGAAGTGAAGGGGATGGGGCCTTGTGTGGGGCCTTCTGTTGGTTTTCTGGCCTCAGACTACTTAGCTTCTTAGGGTAATGTTTTTTTTAACTCTATTGAAATGGAACATAGAAAAGACACACATTGTAAGAGTACAGCACAATAGACTTTCACAAACAGAACACACCTAGGTAATCAGCATCCAGGTCAAGAAACAGAACATTACTACCACAGCCTCATGCCCTGTAAATGCTACCCATTCCGTGTGTAAGTGCTGCCTTGACTTTGAGGAGCATGGATTATTTTGCCTGTTTTTCTGTGTGTGTGTGTGTATGATATATAATGCAGATTATACTCTTTTGTGTCTCGATTTTCTCATCATCAATGTATTAGAGAGATTCTTCCATATTGTTGCACATAGTTAGAGATTGATAATTTTCATTGCTATAGAGTATTTCATTGTATGAGAATACAACAGCTTATTCATTCTATTAGATACGGGTAATTTTTCTTTGTTCATCCACCCAGAACACCCTCTGACAGAAATGAGGATTAAACAAGATTTTATTTTCATTACGGTTGCAGTCTAGGTAGCCAGTCACCTCTGCCCAGCCTTTGCTGTGATATGAAGCAGGAATCCAACAGCAGATAGAAGACTGAGACACAGTTGGGAGATAGATCTGTGGTTTTTCAGTCCTGTAATGATTCCTGCTGCTTTTCCCATGACCACATCTCTTCTCATTTTGTTCCCTGGTGGCACATGTTTTCTCCATCCTCTTCTCTGCCATTATTACTCTTTAGATAGCCCCTCCAAAGAGACTGTGCTGAATGTATCAAACAGTAGACAATCAATGAATATTTAAAGTTCACTAGGTGTTGATATTAGGTGTGAGATGAAAGGTCAAGAATTGAAAGTCATGGGCTTGCTTTTGATGAGCCTATGTTGTGGTTATGGATTCACAAGTATGGATGTGGGCCACATCCCTGGAAACCAGTTGAATCATGGAATTCAGGATATAACTTCAAAGGCTTGTATGGGCTAGGCTTGTAACATGATGGAAATTAGTGGGGGGCTGCCTAGTGAGGAGTGACGGGCCCTGTGGAGAAGAGGTACACAGGCATACCTCTGATATTGCATGTTTGGTTCTAGACCACTGCAATAAAGCAGATTTCAAAATAAAGTGAGTCAAATGAATTCTTTGATTTCTCAGTGTATATAAAGTTATGTTTATGTTATATTATTGTCAAGTGTGCACTAGCCTTATGTGTAAAGTCAGTATTTTGCTAAAAGATGCTGACCATTGTGTGAATTTTCAACAATGGGTAGTATTACTTTGTGGGGAAGGGTCTTGCCTTGATGTTGATGGCTGCTGACTAATCAGAGTAGTGGGTGCTGAAGGTTGGGTGGCTGTGGCAAATTCTCAAAATAAGACAGTGAAGTTTGCCCATTGATTCACTCTTCCTTTCAAGAAAGATTACTTTGTAGCATGCAATGCTGTTTGATAGTATTTTACCCACAGTGGGATTCTTTCAAAATTGGAGTCAGTCCTCTCAAACCCTGCCCCTGCTTTATCAATTATGTTTGTGTAGTAGTCTAAATCCTTTGTTATCATTTCAACAGTCTTCACCAGGAGCAGATTCCATTTCAAGAAGCCACTTGCTTTCTATGTTGATAGATAATTACTGACTAGAGGGGGTCAGGATTTAATAATATGGGCAACTCTTGAATCATGTGTTGAACAATTGAAACCAACATAAGATTATATATCAATGATACGTCAATGAAAAACAAAAAAAGAAACCACTTTCTTTGTTCATCCCTTCAAGTTTTAGCATGAGATTGTAGCAATTCAGTCACACCATCAGGCTCCACTTCTAATTCTAGTTCTCTTATTATTCCACCACATCTGCAATGACTTCCTCCACTGAAGTCTTGAATCTCTCAGTCATCCGTGAAGATTGGAATAAACTTCTTCCGAACTCCTATTAATCTTGATATTTGACCTCTTCCTAGAATCATGAATATTCTTAATGGCATATAGAATCATTTCCAGACGGTTTTCAATTTATTTTGCCCAGATGCATTGGACGAATGATTTTGCATCTAAGCAATAGTTTTAGGAAGTGTATTTCTTCAATAATAAGACTTGAAAATTAAAATGACTCCTTGATCCATGGGCTAGAGAATGTATATTGTGTTAGCAGGCATGAAAACAACATGAACCATATAGTGTCCATCTCCACCAGAGCTCTGGGGTGACCAGGTGCATTGTTAATGAGCAGTTACATTTTGAAAGGAATCTTTTTTCTGAGCAGGAGGTTTCAACAGTGGACTTAAAATATTCAGTAAACCATGTAAACAGATGTGCTCTCACCCAGGCTTATTGTTCCATTTATAGAGCACAGGCAGAGTAGATGTAGCAAGAGTCTGAGGATTTTCAGAATGGTCAGTAAGCATTGGCTTCAACTTAAACTCATCAGAAGCATTAGCCCCTAAGAACAGCAGCCTGTCCTTTGAAGCTTTGAAGCCAAGGCATTGACTTTTCCTCTGTAGCTATGAAAGTCCTAGATGTCATCTTCTTCCTGAATAAGGCTGTTTTGTCTCCATTGAAAATCTAGCGTTTAGTGTAGCTACCTTCATTCATTATCTTAGCTAGATCTTCTGGATAGCTTGCTATGCTTCTATATCAGCACTTGCTGCTTCACCCTGCACTTGTCTTTTTCTTAAGTCTCATGAACCAATCTCCATTAGCTTCAGACTTATTTTTTTGCAGCATTGTCACCTCTTTCAGCATTTATAGGATTGAAGGGAGTTAGGGCTTTGCTCTGGGTTAGGCTTTGGCTTACAAGGGAATGTCATGGCTGGTTTGATCTTCTACCCAGATCACACAAACTTTCTCCATACCAGTAATAAGGCTGTTTTGCTTTCTTATCATTTGTGTGTTCACTGGACTAGCACTTTTAATTTACATCAAAAACTTTTCCTTTGCATTCACCTCTTGGCCTCTGTTTGGCACAGGAGGCCTGTCTGTCAGTCTCTCTTGGTTTTCAACATGCCTTCCTCATCAAACTTGTCATTTTTAGCTCTTAATTTAGTGACAGATGTGTGACTCTGCCTTTCACTCAAACATTTAGAGGCCATTTTAGGGTTGTCCTAATTTCAATATTATTGCATCTCAGGAAATAGGGAGGCTGGAGTAGAGGGAGAGGGATGTGGGAACAGCTGGTTGGTGGGGCAGTCAGAACACACAAAGTTTGCTGTCTTATATGGGCATGGTTCATAATGCCCCAGGATAATTATAATAGTAATACCACACCACAATAGTAATACCACATCACTGATCACAGATCACCATAACAAATACAGTAGTAATGAAAAAGTTTGAAATACTGCAAGAATTCCAAAATGTGACACACAGGCACAAAGTGAGCAAACGCTGTTGGGAAATTTGTGCTGATAGGCTCGTTGACACAGGGGTGCCACAAACCTTCAATTTGTAAGAAGTGCAATAGCTGAGAAGTGCTGGTAAAGCAAAGCACAATAAAAGGAGGTGTCTGCATATGCCCTTCCCAATGAAACATGTCTGGCTGAATTTACAAAGTCCGCCAATTTCTAACCTTTAGGGAATGAAGAGTGTTCGTTATATGAAAGTGGTTCCCATGGGATTTGGATATTTTCATGACCACATTCTATTTTTGTAAATAAAGTTTTATTCAAACACAATCATGCTATCTTCTATGTATTGCCTGTGACTGCTTTTGTGCAATAACAGCAGAGTTGAGTGGTTGTGAAAGAGATTGGGGTTGAGTAGTTGTAACAGTGACCATATGGCCCACAATGCCTAAAATATTTACCATCTGGCTTTGTTCAGAAAAGTTTGCCAACTCCTGCTTTACTTCATAAAAGCAAAGACATAATGTTAATAACCTCTGTAGTCATGAAATAGTCTGAGCCCATTAATCTTTAGCATGCCTTTGTTTATTCACTCAGTTATCCAAAAAATATTTACAGGTGCCTATTGTATGTCAGGCATAAAATGGTGATAGTCATACATGGTTCTTGCCCCTGGGGCTTTTATGAGAGGTTCCTATGAACTTGAAGTTCCATTCTAGGATTGTGCTTTCTGAGAATCAAAACAAAAGCATGATATGGAAATAGAATTATACCGGATCTTCAATTTTAAACTAATATGTTGGCTATGTTTATTTATTTCATAAATTTGATAAACACTTATTTTACATGGTCTAGTGGTTACTTCATTTATAAGGAGTATGTAGTATGAGGTACATAGGAAGAGTATGTGTTTCAAGATCCTAATTGTTTACATGTGGTAACACTAGGCTGTTGGTAGGCAGCACGTCTGGTAGGGCAATGAGTTTTGAGTGCTTATCAAAGCAGGCTAAGCAGACTTCCAATCTTAGACTACTTTAGTAATAAATAATAAACCACAACAGAAAGGACAACACACAAGGTAATAACATTTGGAATGCAGTATAACAAATCAATGTCTGTTGATATGCTTATCTGTTTGCTTACCTGAGCTTGTAAAAGTTTGTTTCTTTTTAACAGGCTATTGAGGGCATTGTAATGAACATAGAAAATAGAGAAATATTTTTTATATTTATCTAAGGGATGTGAAACTTTTTAATATCACTTTAATGCAGTTAGCATTTTCATATGTGCTCGTATATGTTTTATGGGTTTGCACTCAGGCCAGGATTGCCTGCCCTTTACCTACCTTGAGACTCTTCTCAGACAGACAAAAAGGAAGCACAGACGACTTGTCTCAGTAAACCATAATAAGTCATAATTCACTGCCTTCTCCCAGGTGGAGAGGTCTTTGAGGACGTGAGATTGCACATTTGTTTGGATATTGTAGTCATGGTTACTTAGCTGTGTATAATAATTTGAAGGAGCAAAAATGCATGAAGTCCTGGTAATGTTTCCACACTGCCTTAGGAGCTACCTGACATCAAGTGGAATTCTTGCCACATTTTGAGGCAGTGATCTGGGTGACCAACAGTGGTTTCCTGCGAAACCTGAGACTCTTGTGAGGGTCTGTCTAAGGAACTCCAGAGAAGGAGTGTCAGCTGGTGTAGTGAGTAATTTAATGAATATGGTTACAACTCCTACTGGTTTGTTTTGCTGCCAAAATTTATAGATAAAGTTAAGGTTTGGTTCCTCTTCTTTATGAAGAAGTAATGATACATATCCACTCACAATTTCTGCTTCCTGTGCTTAAAACGTTTTTAAAAATTCAATCCTATTCTTCATTTTAGAATTTTTTATAGTAGTTTGGATTGAAGGGTAAATGAAAAGTGAGAATTGAGAAGACTAAGAGAAAACAAATATCAGGTTATTTACCTTACAAAGCTGGAAAATGTAGGTCTAACTGCTTTGGTTAAAAATAGTTTTCTGAAACAAATTGAATGATAGGCCAAATCACTTGCTCTGTGGCATTAAAAAACTGGATCATCTGTTCTACATAATTTGGAGTTCTTTTGTCAAGAACTCCAGCCTTAGGAGAATTTAATTCACCAAGGTTAGCTAATTAAAATTAGCTTTCTCAGTCTCTCAAATTTTAAAGTACTGAAGTGCAGATGAGTATAGCTTGACAGAATGAAACATGTTTTAGAGAGAATAGCAGGATAATTCTCTTGGGCTCAAGTGACAGAAAACCCAGTTCAAACTATCTTAAGTGAAAAAATGTATCAGCTCAGGTAATTGAAAGTCTAGATGGATCTGACTTGCGGACAGGCTTGACTGGGGATCCACATGATGTCATGAGGATCCTTCTTGGCTGCATGTTCTGGGACTACAGGTGGAGACCTCCTGCAGCTTCAGGTTTCCCATTGTTTCAGCAGTCCTCCAAGGTGCTGCATGAACGCATTCTTAGCCATGGGCCTAGCCTGGACCTGTTGGTGTGGCCAAGGTCACTGGCCTGTCCAGATTGGATTGCCTGGGCCATGTGTATCACACCTAGAGTCAGAGAGCGGCACAACTTCAGCTGAAGAGGAAGCGTCGATTGATGACAGTGAGGAATGGTTCCCTCCAGATGTAAATCGGAATAGTTACCAGGAAGGTCAGTGGGTGCTGGCAGGCAAACCAATAATAATAATAATAATAATAATAATGATAATAATAATAAATAATGTATCTTTTTATGGTTTGCAAGCATTTTCAGGTGTATTTTCATGTTTGACCTGCAAGAAACACCAGCGAGGCAGGATAAAGAAGTAATTTAAGAACATCAGTCTTGGGGCCAGACTTCCTTGATTCAATTATCCACCTAAGCCATTGACAAATTATTTAACCTCTCTGTGCCCCAGTTTCCTCATCTGTGCAGTGGGGATAAGCATATATACCTAGGGTTCTGGGAAGGATTAAATGAATGGATATTTGTAGGGTACTCAGACCAGTGCCTGATCATGCTAGTCTCTCTGTTGCTTGCTATTGTTGTTAGTCTTTAAAACAGCCTCTCCAGCAGAGTGTCCTCTTCATTAGACAGGCAAGGGTGCTGAACTGCAGTCACGTGGCCTGTAAAGTTAGCACCATCAGCAGTCAAGTCAACTGGCTTTTTCCCTGTCCCCTTACCTGCCTAATGATTGTGGGGCATTTGGATGAATAATGATTCAAAGAAGCAGAGGGAAAAATGCCTATAAGTTGGGTTACTGTTTGGAAGTACCTAAGTGTGCAAGAAGGGCTGAGTTGCTTATATATTCTACCTGCACATTGATCTTTAACTTCTCATATACAGAGTGCCCCCAGGTGTATTTAGGGAACATTACTCTCAGGAAATTCACACTGGCATTGTTCCATTCTGGTGGGCACATGCTTGGGACAGTCAGCCATTTCCACACACTTGGGAAATGTTGGCTGATCATCTAATCAGATCCAATAATCTGAGCTTTAGAGAAACTAAGACTTTTTTGTGGTCAAGAGGTGATTTGAACCTATCAGTATGGTGTGAGGATGCCATTTGGTGTGAGGATGTCATTTCTGACCAAGAAGGGCTTGGACCACTCTGGAATGCTGCTTCCAAGGCCTTTAGCCACTTCTGTCTAGACATAAACAGCATTCTCCTAATTAAGAATATTTTTCCACAATGTTGAGAATATTGTGTGGGGAAATTATTTATGTGACTTAATGAAGGAGGCTTGCCCTGGGGGCTCCGACTTTGGTATGACTCAGATGTCTAAGGAGGCATATATTGCTTTCTGAGGACAAAGAATGATTTCTTTGTACTTAACTATGGACTCAGATAATCTATAATGCACCCTCAAAATATGCAGCCATTAATGCAAGGGAAAACATTGCAGAAACCAGCATTTTGGCTCTCCCTGAAGTGCTTTTGAGGAAAACAGTGCTATTCAGTAGTACTCCCAAAGCTTGCTTCGTGGCCAGATCTACGTGCTTCACTGCATGAAAAACTGCCCGGCAGTGGCATGTCCTCCCCTGCTGCCACTGTGCCTGGGATGTGGGAGGCACTCAGGTATTTCTTGAATGAATCAATCTATCTGAACCATGCCTTTGTTTTCATTTTCAATTTCTTTTGAACAAGAGATTGTTTACCAAGCAGATGTCTGCAGGAATTTCGGCTCTGAGTCTTATATTACCTTCTGTATCTGAACAAACCACGTTGTATTATTCCTTTAGTTGAAGATGGTGGTGTTTTGAGTATTGAGTCCAACACCTAGTTTTATAACGATATTTATATTCCAAATAACACCACCTATTAGAGAGTAAAGGGATTAGCGACTAATTCTGTAGAAATGACCCTCAGTTTGCCAAATACTTGTGGGACTCAAAATAGGTTCTTAGCTTTAATTTCACTTACTTTGTTCTTAGCTCCTTGGGAGTTTTTGCCTTGCTGGGTAGTCTGGGATTGAATATTAATAGTTTCTTCACAGTCTTTAACCTGACACCATTTTATAGCTGAAAAAACGGGGTCAAACCTTGCTCCTTATTGTCAGCATCAAAAGGAGTAACATTACTTCTCACTATGTGGTGGGCACAACCTTGAGTTCTTTTGTTAGTTATCCTATTTAGTATTCTCAACTAGTCTATGACCACTATTTGACAGATGATGAAACCTGGCGGTAGCCAGGACATGGCTGAGTGGCCCCAGACCTGCTTGGCACACTTACATCCATTGTGCTACCTGCGTGCTGGAGTCACCCTGAGGACTTTTAAAAGTGTTCCGTGTCCAGGTACACCCCCTGCTCCATTTTCTTATTTACTTGGTCTAGGGTCTCAGGGGAAGGTACTGTGTGTTAGGATTGAAAACCTTTGAACTAGAGTGGTGGTTCTTATAATTGGTTCCAGAACAATACCATTAGCATCACCTGGTAACTTGTTAGAAGTAGAAATTCTTCGGTCCCACCCGGACCCACTGAGTAGACACTCAGTTGGGTGAGGCCTAGTAATCAGTGTTTTAACAAGCCCTCCATGTGACATTTTTTTTTAATTGTAGGAAACATACATTTAATTTACCATCTTAACCATTTTTGAGTGTATAGTTCAATAGTGTTAAGTATATTCACTTTGTTATGAAAAGTCTCCAGAACTTTTCACCTTGCAAATCTGGAATTCTATATGCATCAAACAACAACTCTCCCTTTCCCGCTGCCCCCAGTGCCTGGTAACCACGATTCTACTTTCTGCCTCTATGAATTTGACTACTTTAGATACCTAGATACCTCATATAAGTAGAACTCCAGATAATTCTTATACATACTCAAGTTTGAGAACCACTGAGCTCCAAAATTGATTGGCTCTTAAATCTCAAACACACCTTGTTCATGCCACACTCTCCTATTTTGTTCTGTATCACTTCGGTCAAGTTAATTTCCCTGAGGTGTTTTCCCTCATCTGTGTAAAGGGGAAAACCTAAACTGCAGAGTTTTTGAAAAGGTAGATGATTAGACACACAGGAAAGTATTCTGTAAGTCGTCAGGTGGTGTGCTAATGTATACTAAGTGTAGGCGACTGGTTTTTCTTGCTTATTCTCTTGGGACTCTTAGTTCTTCTCAACTTCATTGTTCTGAAACGTCAGTCCTCAGTGGGGAAGGTCTGTTTTCATTTATTGTACTGAGAGCCAAATGGGCACCTTCAGGTAGGGAACTCATGTTTAAGAAATTTTCTTTAAGTTTATCATTGCTGATTTCTCTCCTCCCTTCTCTATTCTTTCCTTCTGAAATTCCTATTAGATGTTGACTGACTTGTCCTATGACTGTCTTATCTTTTCTTCTGTCTTCCACCTATGCTTTTAAGCTGTTTTCTTAGAATGTTTTTCAACTTCATTTTCTAATCTTTTTATTAAAGTTTTCATGTCTGTTATCATGTTTTATTTTATTTTCTGACAGCTTTTTTTGGATGGTTCTTATCTGAATGCTTCTGTCTTATAGAATCTTGTTATGTTGTGATAGATTATTTTTCTCTTAGCTCTCTGAGGAGATTAATAATAACTTTTTTTCTTTTTGAAGCTTTTTTTTTCTGCATAATTTTGTTAAGTTGCTTCTTTTCCTACTTGCTTCTGTCTGTCATGTTAGATACCTTCTTTATGTGTCTGATGATCCTTGAATGTTTGTTCATGTTTAATAATGGGGCTTCACAAATTGGAAGATGCAGCTTCTTTGGGTCTGGTAAGTCAGTTGCCATCTTATATTTGATTTCCAGTTTTAAAAAGTTTAAACTTGTTACCTTTGTCTTTGTGGATTTATGCCTTTAAAGAGCAATAATTGTTATTGTTTGAGGGTTTTAGGTGATAGAGGAACTAAATGTGTATGTTCATCCACTCTCTTTAGCTGGCAGTCAATATAAAAGTCTCGAAAAAAAGAATTCAGGGCAGGATTTGTAGTGTTGATTTTTGGTCAGACACATACCTGCAGTGGCAAGCCTTAGCTGGCATTCTTTTATTTTTTTTAAGGTTTGATATATATTTAGATAGTCTCAACAGAGATCTTGGCTTTCTTGTTAACTCTGCAGCAGCTTCCTGTTTTTCTTAGTTAAAAAGCTTTCATCTCAGATGTAAAATACCAATATTTATAAATAACTGGGCTTTAATATAAAAAACAAGAATCTTTTAAAAAAAAGGATCCTTATTGATATTTCTAAAAGGAATTTTCTGAGGGTAAGCATGTAATCCTTAGATTAAAATGCGGCAAACACATTAAGCCTTTCTTACGTGAAAAGCCAAATAATAGGCTTTAATGCCATTTGTCCTTGACCACCCACAAAGGGCATTCTTTTAGGCCAGAGAGATTGCACATAAATACTGCATTGGGAACAAGGCTGTATTTGTGATTTTGATCCCTGGTAAATGCTTCAGTAAAGCATTCAAGCTCAGATCATCAGCAAGTAGGTTAAAAAAAAACTATTATACAAACTTACCTTTATTCTGATTGCAGGTCTCTGTAACTTTAAGCCATTTTTAGGAGGGCAGTGTGGTTCTTTTAATATAGGGCAACTGACCTCAGCTTGTTTCATAATGTGCTCCTTGTGGTGAGAAATTCAGTTTGCTTCCATCCTCTCTGCACATTGTATGGATGTGTCCTCTGTCAGATACCCATGCTTCCTTCCTGGCCCCTGGAGCACAGCCTCTCAGAGGAGTGCTGGGTCATGGCAGAGTCACCGAGATGGTCGTTCCTGGCCCTGGTGGTGATTAGATAACAGAAGTTCTCTTCAGAAGACTTCAGTTCTATGCAGTAACAGCTCTTCAATAGCTCCAACTTCACCACTGGGAAAGGAAAGGAGAAACTCTCTGCTTGCATGCTGATTGCTGTGGAAGCTTGCCCGAGATACTTTGCTTTTTGTGCAAGGCTGTGTGCAGATTTGAGAAAATTGCTTTCCGCTTAAAAGCATTGGCCTTTTGTTACTCTAGAAACCTTTGAGGAAATCAGATTCATGGGTTTCTACGTTTAGAAAGTCACTTACTCTTCTTATTAAAACCACCAACAATCTAGGTATACGTCTAGTTATTACCTTGCGGTTGAATTAAAGTGAATGCAGAGCACAGTACTGCAGAGGTGCCTGGTGGTTTGGGGAGGTTTTTGAAAAACTACCTATAAATAAATTATGAACTCTTGTATGTTCAGAAGGGACCCTTTTTATTAAATTAGCAACTCCTTTCTCAGTATTTCTCTTCCCTCATGCTTTCCAAATCTGTCTCCTTGTGTCTTAGTGGATATGATAGTGAAGTGAACTCACTTAGCAGTGAGCTTACTTAGCAGGCAGAGACCAGAGTCTTTAGTGGTGAGAGGGAACCCTGCAGATGGTGACAGGTGAGCTGGCAAACAGCCTGCCTTTCCTGAGCTTTGTCATCCTCGTTGGTTATCCGAGTTGCTGCTTCCAGCATACTTCTCCTTTTAAAGCTCTAGCCCCATGCATGAGCAAAATGTTTCCTTGGTTACCCTCAGCTTAATTGAAGCAGCCTGAGTCCTCTGAAGGACTTTTCTGAGAGTAAGCAAAGAAAAGTAAGCCTCTTTTTATTAAAAAGGAGAACTACAACTGCTCTTTGTAGAATCTACCTGTTTCTGAGCTTGCTAGAGCTAGTTCGTGTTCAGGGCTTGAAGCCCCAGCTCTATGAAGAATTTATGGATTACTACATAAAGAATCAAAAAAGAACCAAATACTTAGAGTTTCCAAGTGATTTAGATCATATGCCCCCAGGGCAGCTATTATTTAAAATTCTGTCCTCTTGCTAATGTAATGCTGGCACTTAGTATGTGGTAATTATAATTGATATTCTTTAACAAACTTCTCTTGGCAGAAGTTTATCACATACATACATTATAGTGTAATGGGTGGTGACATCAAAAGTGCTATCAGGAAATGAAGGGTTAAATTTATGAGATATATGATTTTGTGATTCAAAAAAATACATGAGAGAGACTACAGCTTTGTCATTTGTCATTTGAAATTGTCATGAATAGTCCCCTCATCTGGTTGAGAATTTTAACTACCCAGTTTCTTCTCTTTGGGAAAAATTGCTCTTCATACAGAGTGTGAATGAAATATTCTATCCATTGTGTGACTCCCCCTGCTCTTGGAGGGGGTTGAGAAGAAAGGGTGACATTTATGAAATTTGGCTACTCTACTGAAAGGGGTGTGTTCCTCTAGCTGCAGCTGTGGTGGCTGCTCAGAGGATAGTGGGGACGAGGAGGACTCTGAAGGGGCTGAAAGATCAGTGTCCTTGGTGAGGGGTGTCAGAGGCAGCTGGCTTTCCTCACGAGACACTGGTATCGGATGGCTTTTGTGGAAGCCACGGTTATAACATTGAAAGCTTTGCCATTGGATTCATAAAGGGGAGGAACTGGCTATGTTTCTTTTTAAAGATGTGGGGTCTCACATGCAGGGTGAGCTCTTTCAGCATGTCCATCACCCGCCTCATTCTGGGGTGTCTCTTGTGTGTACCCAGGAGCTGGGGCCAAATGAGAGTGTTCGGTAGTTGGTGGGGGTACTGACTCCCACTTGGCTTTGGTTAGGAAAGTCTTTGGGGACTCCCATTGTCTCTAACATGAGAAGTGGGGTGTGTGGGAAGGAAAGGAAGAGAGGAGGTCTGATGCCTTAGAGGGGGGTGCTCTAGTGAAGAGAGCTCAGACAGGAGGTGGAATGGGGCTGGGGCCTGGGAGCCAGAGAACTCGGGGAAGACCAGAGCATGTGTTTTCTGAGATGAATGGTTACACTTCTTTGCTTTATTTTCCTTTTGGTTTCCTGTAGAACTTAGAGAAACTTTCAGAAGGTATTGGAAATATTTTTGTCCATGCTTGGGCCCTAGCTTTCAAGGTCAAATGTGTGCCCAGGAGCCCCTGGCACAGTGTTACCAGCAAAAGTGCTAAGTGGGGGTGGGGGCTCTCAGGAAGGCCAGGCTGGGTGGGAGGTCTTCTGGAGGCTTCTCTCCTAGTGTTAAAAACACTGTCTGTGTTCTGTTTTAGTAATAGGGGCGGGTCCTGTAGTTTATTTCACTACTATATATAATAAGAGAGAGGGAAGAGGAGGGAATAGCACAAGAGATTGTAGAGAAAGTAGAGAAGTCAAGAGGAAAACAGGATCTCTTTCGAGATCTGGCAGACATTCACAACTTATTTATATTTAGTCTAAAAAATTAACAGATAACTAGGTATCTTCCCATACTGTGTTTCCTAATACTTGTGGTGAGGTCATAAAATCACAGTTTTAGCGGTGGAACCTGCTCTTCAAATACATTTTTTTGCAAAAACCCAGTGTACAAACAGATGACTGTGATGCTGCTCTGGGAGAGGGTCCCTCCTGCCACCTGCCTCTCCCCCCACCCCCACCCACTCCTGAAGAGACCTTTAGAATGCCACAGAACACACTTGAAACAAGGGAATTCTGTCATTTTATGGGCAAGGAATTGTGAATATTTTCTCTTTTGGCAAATGAGAATGTTGGGGTACAAGCAGTGGATGGGGGGCTCACCCCTTCACTACCTGTCCCCCTGCCCACAAAAGGAGGCTGAACAGACTTTGATACCTCAGTTATTTGGGAAACCCTGTACGATGTAGTACTCCAGTAACCTTGGTTACAAACCTAATGCTATGGTAGTAGTTTCAGGAGTTGCTTCATTTTGCCTAGAAGAGAGGACATGAACCTTGGAAGTGGTGGCTCTCGCCCACAGCCTGGATCCGGCAGAGCACAGTGTGGTCAGCTGGCGGAAATGCCCCTTGCAGTTCTGTTTCTGGTTAAAGAGATGCTGGTTGGCCCTGTGATCAGAACTTTCACAAAATGTGTGGTGGAAGATTCTCATTTTCTGTATGGTTGTTAGTTGTCGTTAGAACCTGCTTTGATAATGTGGTGTATTAGAGCCCAAGTTTTGAATCAGGTAAGACAGATCTGGGTGCAGATTTTAGCTTCTTGGCTGTGACTGCGGGAAAGTTGCTTAACCTTCTAAACCCTAGTTTTCTTGTCTGTAAAATGGAAATGTCGTTTGCTCAGGGTGATTTAAAGGATAAAATGAGTTCATGTATATATGTGAGTTTTATATCTGTGTTATGTATATGCACTCATGTACACATTCACTATTTATGTATCATGTTTAGTATAGTGCCTGGCACATAGTAGGTGCTGATATACACAGCAGACATTATTATCGTACTGTTGTATATAGTACCCAAGTATTGTGATGTGCTGGCCACTGTATGGTGTCCCTCCTGGATGCAGCAGGGCTTGCTGTAAGGAAATGGAGAAGATGCCAGGCTTTGTTTGAATTGTATCCAGAGTCTAATTTGCTTTTCTTAGTTCTTATTCTTCTGACTCTTAAGCCTTTATCTTTTCTTAATGTTCACCATATTCTCTTGAAGTCTAAACAGTGAAAATGGACATGACATTTTTCTGGGCAGGGAATGTAAGTTGCCTGGGCACTGGCAGAGTGGCCTCATGAAAATTTTCTTAATCTCTTTATCTTCTTAGGTTTACTTTTCCCTCCAAGGACACTAAGGGAGAAAGGATTTGTTTATAAAACAAACTGAATTGATTAAGCAGCCATTAGTTTTCCAGTTTTTGTCAATAATTTGATCAGAGCCTTGGCCAGAAAGAGATAACTGGTGTTTGCAGTTGGGCTTCATAAAATTCTTGCCAGAGGCAAAGACTGTTTTATTTTGTCAGTAAGCCTGTCCAGAGGATCATAGGCAGTTAGTTTCTTTCACCCTTTTTCGAAATAGCAGAGAATTGAAGGGTCTGCAATATAATGATATTAGGACTTTAGCTGGGAACACAGACACCTGGAGTGTATCACTCTGTCCACACATCAATTGGCCTTTACTCTCACCACTTAAAAGAATTTCATGTGTAATGCAGGGGCACTGGGTCCAGATTATGTTAATTTTTTTCAGGATTTAAAAAAATACATTCAGAACAGTTGAAGTCCACAAGGAATGCCCATTTTCTTTGAATCATTAACATTGTAAGGATTAACCCGAGGCTTAATAACAGACTTACTGGAAGAGGGTTTCTGTTATGCCCAGTGATTTTATGTAATTGAGTTCTAGTCCTTTACTACCTTTGCTCTTGTGGGACAAAGACTGTGAGATGTTTCTTGTGTGACTCTTTCTGCAAGGGAGGAAGGCTGGCTCGGATAGTGAACCATCTTCCACTGTTCCTGAACTTCCTTCTGGGGATGAGAAGCCAAGAAGCCTAGAAAAGTTTTCCACAGTTTTCATGGCATCTTTCTCCTGGAGGGTCCACAGTTTGCCATGCTTTGCCAATGTAAAATTGTTTTAAGAAATGTAACCATAAATTCTTAGAAGGTCAGTAGAAAATCTTGAAAAAGAGCCTTGGAGAAGATAAGCCCCCGTTGCCACTGTTGTGGCACCTGAGTGCCAGATGCTGTCCTGCAGGCTTTCCCTCCAGCCTTGTGTGGTGGGGACCGCCCCAGCGCCTTTGGAGGGGCCGTGAAGACTCTGCGAGGTCCATCTGCCTGTCCAGGGTGCATGATAGTGGCTGAGTCAGCACTGACCCCACATACCCCTGACTCCAAAGTCCATACTTTTAACTACCACGTTTTGTTGCCTCCTGGCTAGGAAAAACCCCACAGGCTCCAAAATCTGTGCTCTTTGTGTTGTGTCGTGTCCCTGCCATTCCCTGGCATCCTTATTGTTCGTTCCTTCCCAAAAACCCAGACTTCCAGTGCCCACCATTAACTATATCTGCAGGCTCCTCAGGCAGCACTTAGAACCCTCATTTCTTTGGGTCAAAGATATCGCACTTCAGTGCATTGTAGATTATTTTCCCTTATTTATGTAGGGAAAAGTAATCACAGGAATGTCAACATAAGTTGTGTGGTGTTGGTTTTTTTTAACTAACCTTGACTTTGAGTAAAGGTTTAGGAAGATGAGGCTGGGAATTGAATCGGATGGCAGTGATGGGCGTTCTGATGGTGTGACAGCAGAGGGGGAAGGTCAGACAGCTGGAGGCCCTGCAGAGTGGACCTCAAGGCACCCCCGTGCTCCCTCTGGCTCAAAAATAATGTCATTCTGTTCTTTCATGTATTTGTTCCTCTTTACTTCTTCATTCAACAGTCAGCAAACACTATTGAGTGGCTATTATTTTCAAGCTCTTTTCAGTGCTATGTAAGAATAAAAAGTGTGAGAAATTTTATCTGCCTTCTTTAATGGGAAGAAAAGGAAATTTGGAAGAAATAGAAATATGTACATATAGCTAGTTAAAAATATTGCTCTTATAACACCAGATGCCTTTTGCTTATATAATTAGGATACTTCCTACATTTAGAAATGTGATGGTCAAGGCAAAAGTGTTTAAAAAATCATGAGGTTCTTTACCCCACCTGCTTTTCCTCTAATGAACCAGGCAAATGTTTTCAGATCCCTTCCCATACCTGAAAGGTGGCAATGTGAATAAAGCGGGGAGGCATAACAACATTGTGTCATTGCCTGAAAACAGAATATAGTGATGAAATAAAAGAGAAGCAGCTTAGACATTTAATATTTCTTGAAAATCTAAAATCTAGGGAATTGTTTGGTGAAATGGGGAGGGATGTTTTCTTCCCTTTTTTCCCCTATGGTAAAAGGAAATTTTGAGGCATTTGCAAGAAGTGTGTGTGTCTGTTTTTTAAAGCCCACTTTGCAATAGATCTGAAACAGGAATCCCAAACTTCAGTGCCTCTTTCAGCCAGGAAGGTAGCATAAACTGGTCACATGGATTGTATATTAAGTAGTAACAGAGGTTGGGCCTTGTGACACACTGAGGAGCTGTGTGCCCCTTATCACGGGAGCAGATGTTGGAACCTGCTCTGTGTTGCCAGATGGCGGCACACGTGTGTGTGTGGGGGGGGTCAGATCTTTCCCTTTTCCTAGAAATTCAGTTTTAAGTAAATGATGAAATCCTTAAATAACACCAACACTGAGTGGGTCAAATGAAACTTGTCTGTGGTTTGCATTTGAGCCATAGGTTGCCACTTTGAAACCTTTTGGTTTTGTGCCACTAGAATATATTGTATACACCCCAGAGTGTTCACAAAATAATTACTTTTGTGTTTTACATTTAAAAATAAAATTTTCAAGCATTAATTACAGAATTTTCAGTTGAATTTGAATTGAAATGTCTCCACTCGTTGTAAGTTTAGCTGTAAATGCATAGCATGATGCCTTATACACAGAGGCCTTTAATAAAGATTTGTTAAACTGAATTAAATGATAAGGAATTTAATAATCCAGTCTTTGTTTATGAATCAGAGAGAAATTTGAGAACAGAAATCGTCAGCAGAATAAAGTCAAGAAAATCATTATGTTTTCTCGTTATAATGTTATCCACTGTGTCAAGCAAATGCAGAGAATATCTTTTAAAAGACGAAGGAGCTATCATAAAGGTTAAGGTAAAAAAAAAAAAGCGGAGGGCAAACTCATGGACCACCACGCGTGCAGTGTGAATCTTTGTTCAGTCATTTTCTAAGTTGTCACTTCCCTGCTTTGACTTCTCTTGATGTTTTATTTTTGTCTTCCTCTTGCACTTCTGAAAACCAGAGGTTGTCAGAATTTTCCAACCTCTGTCCATGCGGTCTTGGTTGCAGATAAGAATGTAAGCAGAGGGCGAATTTAGTGGAAGAATATCCAGCAGTTACCAAAGGGGACTAGGTTAACAGAATCATGGTGAGAACTGCACCACAGGAACACGCCCCTGCTGGCTCCAGCCAGGCCCTGGACGTAGTCATTATCTCCATGCCACTCAGCTGCCTCCTCCTTTCTCTCTTCCTCCTTGTGTCACTTTCTGCAGATTCAGAGTCCCGGATGGGAACATCTGGTTGTCCACGCCTTGGTGACATGTTTGCACACCAAGTGCCAGGGATGAGGAAGCAATGGCCTTCCTTCTCAGCACTTCTGTTAGGGTGATCCATCCTAACCATAGGAGATGCAGGTGCCAGACACTGTTATGTGTTAACTTTCAAGTCACTCCAAGAGGAACACAATAGAGGGAGGCACTTAAGCTGGTTAGGGGCAAAAGAGTCAGATGCTGTGTCGTTCCTAGGAATGGTGGGTTCAGAGAAGTTAAGTTACTTGCTGGGTTAATGGTAGAGTTGAGATTTTAACCCATTTGTCTCTGACTCCCAGACTCATATCCTTAACTACCTCTTATTGGGACGTATCTTTCATGTAACATAAACGGCAGCATTTAGGAATGTTTTCCTGATCTTCAACCTGAAGGGTGCTACTTACTTTCTGTTCCAGTGGATGTAGTGGAAGATAGTGTCGCCCTGGAGTAGATCTCATTGTAATCTGCTTTGCAGCGCAGGACAGTCTTATGTGTCAGTGCAGATGGTTTTGGACACGTATGCTTCTTCTGTACAAGTATCTCCTTAGAGTTTTTAGAAAATGATTTTTTTGTGTAGGTGCATTCTATGAATCCCTCTTATGTCTGCTGGGTGCCAGGCACTACTAAGTCGGGGGATACTGAGCTGATTAAGACAATTCCTGCCCCTTCAGTACATCCTTTAGAGAGAAGAAAAACACATAGTATTAAGTATAGAAACATGTTGCTTATTTAATAAAAAGCTGACATAGGGTAAACTTTGCAGAGTAAAAAAGGTTGAAAGTCCAACTAGGAAAAGAAGAAAATATGCTAAGCCTTCCCACCCCTCCTGTGACTTAACAGTTCAGGGGTGGAGAGAGAGTGGGTACCAGGAAATGGGCAAGAGCTGTGGCCAGCCAAGGGCAGGCGAGAGGCACAAGACCAGGGGGACACTCAGGGCAATCCTACAGCAAGGAGCCCCCCCCAATCCCCTGCACCCCTTTAAATAATCTGCTTATCTGCCTTAGTCTTGTTCTGTGATCCTCAGTGACATTTTTGCAATGGGTAAGATGTTACTGGGCTGGGATCCATTTCCTGTGGGTAATTCTCATCCTCAGATGTCCCCCTTGCTCATAAAGTGTCACATTGGGAGCACTACATTTGAGTTGTAGAATTTTGGGAGTCCTATAGAGAGATGACTCTCTTACTGGGTACGTGGCCTCTGGTGGAAAGAAGCATGCCTGTGGTCTGATCAGCCCAGTGGCTGTCAGGGATGTGTGACCCCAAGAGTGATGGCTAGAGCCCTGGGTTTACAGTGAAGTCATATTTAGACTTTTAGAAAAATTGCGCACTTTCATTAAAGTATGTAAAACAAAAATTCATGATCACCAAGTGAACACAAGTTACCATCACCCAGGCCAAGAAATAGACCTTTTGTAGCACTCTAGAAGCTACCCTGTGCCCTTCCCAATCATGATCCTCTCCCTTCCCCCCAAAGGTAACCAGAGTCCCAACTTAAACTAGTCACTTCCTTGTAGCATGTGTTGTCTATTTCATACTATGGCAAATCAATTCCCCCTGTATACGTAAATAACTGCCCTGTTCAGTGGATTTAGGAAAGCCAGTGCTTTAGCATGCAGTCTCCCAAGTTATCGTAAATAGTTCAGGTTCGTGCTCATGTGACTAGAACAGGAACATGTTTGGGTGCAAGAGTGTTGTGTTCTACATTTAATTCAGGTTGGATGACAGGTTGTTGTCCTCCGACTGAGGCCTGGTGTCTCACAAGGCTCTGGGTGGTGCCTGTCTCTCTTTCGGGCAGAGCTCCTCCAGCGTTCTGTGTTTTCCCCTGGCAGGCCCAGTGTAAAGGCTGGCGCGAGAGCCCTGGGAACTGCCTCTGGCACGTGGAGGTATGTTGTCAGTACCTTCCTTCCAAAGCTTACACAAGTGTAATCAGAAACTCTGCACCTGTGGCTCCTTGTAACTTAAACCTCAGTCATTGTGGGACTGATTGCAGAGAAACAAGTTCCATAAAAAGAGTCTTTTATGGTAAGAGATTTAACATGGTTTTCAGTATCATAGTGTTTGAGAGAAGTTCATTTTAACTATGGTGTAATACATTCTTTTCATTGAACTAGCAGCCCACTGGCACTGTTCTATTCCAGTAGCCCGAGACTGCTTGGCCCGTGTGTACAGAACGCCCTTCCCAGAGGCAGGGTCTGGCAGTGTGCCACCTCCAGTCTCCCACCTGGCCAGAGAGTGATAGGTTCCGAAGCAGTGATAATCAAGGGACAACTACGAGGCCCAGGTGGCCTGCCCGGGTACTGCCCCAGGCTCGTAGATGCCCCAGAGTGCCTTACAGGGAGCTGGCGTCTGCTGAGCTTCTCCTGCGCTTGAGTGGAATTATTGTTCTGATATCTCAAGGAGGGCATTGGATGCTGGACATAAGTTGCTGAAGCTGCCAGGAACTTTGCAACCGAGTCTTTTTTTGACAGGAAGCGCTAGAGCTCACCTAATAAGGGCCACAACAGTGACCTGATCAGAGCAGGGAAGTCTGTTTTGAAGAGGAAACAGTGGGAACCATGGGCAGATGCACAGGGAAAGAGGGACAAAGAGAAAATCTGTTGCTGGACAGTATAAAGGCAACATTCAGGCTGTGATTTCAAAGAGATGTAACTTTGCTCTTGCAGCCTTTACAACAGTGTTTTGTCAAAGAATGGTCTGCCTGCTGCCTGTGTAACTGGGAGGGGAGGGGGCAAAGGGGGTAGTGGGGGGGGTCTGCCTGCTGCCTGTGTAACTGGGAGGAGGGGCCATAGGGGGCAGTGGGGGAGGTAGTGGGGGGGTCTGCCAGCCGCCTGTGTAACTGGGAGGAGGGGGCATAGGGGTGAGGGGAGTCTGGCAGCCCCTGTGTAACTGGGAGGGAAGGGGCATAGGGGTAGTGGGGTGGTCTGCCAGCCCCTGTGTAACTGGGAGGAGGGGCATAGGGTAGTGGGTCTGCCAGCCCCTGTGTAACTGGGAGGGAGGGGGCATAGGGGGTAGTGGGGGTCTGCCAGCCACCTTTATAACTGGGAGGGAGGGCATAGGGGGTAGGGGGGGTCTGCCAGCCACCTGTGTAACTGGAAGGGGAGGGGCCATAGGGGGTAGTGGGGGGGGGGCCTGCCAGCTGCCTGTGTAACTGGGAGGGGAGGGGCATAGGGGGTAGTGGGGGGGGTCTGTCAGCCTCCTGTGCAACTGGGAGGGGTGGGAGGGGAGGGGGCATAGAGGGTAGTGGGAGGGGGGTCTGCCAGCCACCTGTGTAACTGGGAGGGGAGGGGGCATAGGGGGTACTGGGGGGGGTCTGCCTGCCGCCTGTTTATGTGGGAGGGGAGGGGGTAAAAGTGGGTGGTGTGTGCGTGTGAGTGTGCACGCGCACATTTAGATGGTGTTTATAAGAAATGTAGATGTCTGAGCCTCATACCAGACCCACTGAACTATAATCTCCAGATGTGGAAGCCAGAAATCTGCATTTTTATCAGACAACTTGACTTGTTGCATAGCAGAATCCTAGAATCTCTGATCTAGGAAGTTGTAGTTCATTCATTTGGGTGAGGCCTGATTCGGACTGGGGAGAGACTGGGACTTTGAAAGGAGAAAGAAAAGAAAGGGTGGGCCTCAGACTTACATACTGATCTGAAAAAAAGAAATGCAAATGAATTAGGGTGGGTATTTCATATTCTCTTTACAAGAGTCTCAGATTTTAACTTGCCTTTTCTGTGAAGTGTTCTGAACCCAGATGAAGCTGTGTTCTCTTGGTGGCTGGGAGATGTCACTGCAGCCTCTCCTTCCTTATTTGTCCGGTGTGGAGGACTGGGTAAACTTCTGGAGTCCTCGGTGGGGATACGGTATCTGAAATTTTAAGCTGACCTCTTATTAAAGTCTGTGTCTAAAGTCAGTGTTTTTGGTGGCTGCTCTAAATCTTTCACTGTTCCAAGACTGAAGTTTTGTTACTTGTGAAGGATGTTGAACAAGTACAAAAAACTGGCCTGAATGTGACCCACGAAACACAGCTCATTCCTATATTTCCATATTCATGGAGGGTGAGGCTGGAAGGAACCCCAGAAATCCTCTAACCCAGCAATGAGCTCTGGACCCAGAGGGCATGTGTTGTATTCTCACTCTGCCGGTTGATATTTTGTATAACTTTGTGCCTCAGTTTCCTCAGCTATAAAATGAGGGTTAGAATACCTATTTCATAGTGTTGTCATGGGATTATAATGAGGTGATAATAATGCAAAATGCTGGACTAGTGCCAACATACAGTACATACTCGAGTGCCATGTCACAGGTGAAAAAACAGACCTCGGGGAATTTTGATTTGCCTGAGATGATGTAACTAGTTCAAGGTTCAGAAATCAGACCTTCTAACTTATGCTAGTCTTATTTTTTCCTGTTGACTGCACCAGTTAACTGGCTCTTAGACTATGGATTTAAAGGTTATTTACCTAATATAAGCACTAAAATTGTGATGCTCTGCCTACCCTCTGCTAAGAAACTATTCTCAAATAACAAGGTGTGATTATAACATAAAAATATTAACAGATACAGAAGAACTGTTTATTAATTCATATTAATTAATCAGTATCCTAATGATTGTGGTCTCTTGCCAAGTAATGAAGTCTTTAAAAATGACTGTTAGGAAAACTCTGTATGAGAGTACAGAAACTATATGTGGACTCTAATCACAACGGGGTGAAGAGGTGATACAGAGTGGAAGGGAGTTCACTAAAATGATATCACTGTGCTAGGGGATGGGATTCCTGGGCCAAAGGGTACGATGCTTTTATGATTGCTGCTGTCACGTCTCATGGTGAAAGGGCTGGGCTACCAGGAATGTGTGCAGAGAGCTTCTCTTACTCTGTTGATGCGAATTATGGTAATATTTTGTCCTCACTTTCCTCAGTGTGTGGCATGAAGACCTGGTAGATGTATTGCTAGAATCAGCAAGAAAAAACCCACAGCACAGTTCCCGTAAACACACCTGTACAAAGGTATCTGTATGAATATATATACACCAAAGAAATGGGAGGAAAGGTTGTGAATGTTCCCGCTGAGAAACCACATTCTTGCTGAGCTATTTATACCTGCCTTTTTTCCTTTCTTCGGTCTTAACAACTTTCTTTTCCCGCGTTTGAGGAAGCAAGAGGTGTCCAATACTTCCTCCTGCTTATATAGCTGAATTGACATTCCTTATAGTTTTACATGGGAGAGAATGGGTTTTGTTTTTAGGAACTTCTAAGTGATGGGACATACATTGTGCCCATTCTTCCCCCTGCATGCCTAGTGAACACTAACTCCAAGCTGTGGATATCTACCCAGAGCTCAGGACCTGAGAAGCTTAATTCTTCTCTGCTGGTGCAAATATTGCTGTCCCTTTGGGCAGATTCAGCCTGTTGAGAAAACCTGATAAAGCTCTTAATAGACAGTGAGTACAGGGCAGCATTTTACCCTCAGACAGACCCATGTGACCTTGGATAAGGTACTTTTTTAGGGTTCACTTTCCTTCCCAGTAAAATGGGTTTATGCTAGTATGGATCTGATAGGTTAGGCTAAGGGAGCTCCTATTAGTCCTTTCTCCTTTTCTTCTTCGCTCCCAAGGCAGCCTGGATTTTCACTGTGTGTGACTGCCTCTGTGGGTAGGACTGTGGCTGTGGCAGCGCACAGAGGATGAGTGACTGCAGGCGGCTCGGGAGGACAGCTCTAGGGGTGCCTCTGGTAGCCAGATGATGGGGGACTGTGTCATTGTGTGCTTGGCGTTTGGATGCTGATGTTGCTTAAAGAAGCGAAAACAAGTTGATGGAAAAGATTATGGCAAGCAAAACAGCACTGAGGGGTCTTCTTTGTCCAACCCTAGTAGTTTTAGTAATAGGTGTTTGATTTGTGCTGTGTTCCCTGTGGCATGTTTACTAGTGTCCCCTAGTATCATGGTCTGTTTTGGGTCACAATTGTCTTTTCCAGCATTTTCTGAATAGATCATTGCAGGGCAGTCCTCCTTTGCAACTTACAGAAGCTTCCAAACCAATATGTCCTTACACTGAAGCAGTGAATATTAGGTCCAAGGCCTTGAAATTTCATGTCCTTGTACACTGACAGAATCCAGTTCTCCAGTTAATCAGGGGAAGATGCCACATGCTATTTTTCATGGTGGTGTTTGGCTCATTCCAGATTGCTTATCTGGGATATTTCAGGCATGAAATTTAAGAACCCAGAAGTAACTTGTTTATTTTTTATGGCAGGGATGAGGAAACTTCTAGTTTGGGAATGAGGTTCAACACATGGGGGAGGGTGGTGAAAACTTGTCTGGTACCTTTAAATAAAATGTCCTAATAATAAAAAAAATAAGCAGATAAACAGTAATAAAAATGATGATGGTAATGAGAGCTCAATGAATCATTAGCACATAAAAATTGCCAGTCATAATGAAATTGTAGGGTCCAGTGAAGAAGCATAGAGGCAGGAAAGTCTATCAGTTACTAGCACAGACCTGGAACCAGAATCTGAGTTTGAGTCCAGCTCCACCACTTAGTAGTTCTGTGACAGATAGCTTAATTTCTCTGTGCCTCAATTTCTTCATTTTTAAGATGGGAAGAGGTAATAATAATACCTATCTCTTAGGGTGGCTGTGAGGATCATATAAATAAATATAAATTAATTTGCTTAGGATAGTGTTTGGCCTTAGTAAGTTAATGTCAGTTGCCTTTATAACCTTAAAACTTACCAAATCCCACACTCTTCCTTTGACTGTCTTTCCCTCTTGTCAACCTACCTACAAATGGGAGGCAGTTCCCCATGGATTTCTCTTGTGAGTAGAGCCACTGATGTCCTTTGTATGGCAAATAATCTTGGAAAATAGAGATAATGTCTTTGGAGCAAAGGGCAGGCATGCTTACTGATACAAAAGATTTGGGTTCCCTACCCTCCTACACTGCTGATGGGAATGTAAATTAGTTCAACCATTGTGGAAAACAATATGGAGGTTCCTCAAAAACTAAAAATAGAAATACCATTTGACTCGGGAATTCCACTCCTAGGAATTTACCTGAAGAAAAAAAGTTCTCAGATTCAAAAAGACAGATGCACCCCTATGTTTATTTCAGCACTATTTACAATAGCCAAGAAAGGGAAGCAACCTCAGTGTCCATCAGTAGATGAATGGATAAAAAAGAGGTGGTACATATACACAGTGGAATATTATTCAGCCATAAGAAGAAAACAAATCCTACCATTTATAAAAACATGGATGGAGCTAGAGGGTATTATACTCAGTGAAATAAGCCAGGTGGAGAAGGACAAGTACCAAATGATTTCTCTCATTTGTGGAGTATAAGAACAAAACAAAAACTGAAGGAACGAAACAGCAGCAGACTCACAGACTCCAAGAAGGGACTAGCAGTTACCAAAGGGGAGGGGTTGGGGAGGGCGGGTATGGAGGGAAAGAGAAGGGGATTGAGGGGTATCATGATTGGCACACCTGGTGTGTGTAGGGGGTCATAGGGAAGACAGTGTAGCATAGAGAAGACAAGTAGTGACTCTGTGGCATCTTACTGATGGACAGTGATGGACAGTGACTGCAATGGGGTATGGGGGGGACTTGATAATATGGGTGAATGTAGTAACCACAATTTTTTCATGTGAAATCTTCATAAGAGTGTTTATCAATGATACCTTAATTAAAAAAATCTACAGCAAAAAAATAAAAAATAAAAAAGATTTGCATTCCCTAAACTCAGCATTATCTGGTTGTATACAAACAATGTTAACTAACATTTGAATCTCCTAGCAAGATTAACAGCACTACCTAGAGGTGGGATTTGTATACAGCATATATGTGTAGCTTATCTATATTAACTTAATTTTCAAGATTGACTCAACATTGGTAGCAGAGAGGACTGTGAACACATGCTTAGAACATGGTAACAGCTGCAAGGCAAGACTAAGTAGTTAGGTGGGGGCAGTTTCTCTTCTAGATGCTCCTGCACAGTTCTCAAAAATGTCGGCCTTAGCCTTCACCTCTGTGTGTCAGCATTACCTGCTCTTGCTTTGGACTCGATGTCCCTCTGTTGATTGCTAAGCAAGAAGGAGAAGTATCATACTCCCTCACCCACCTTTTCTCGACTGAGATTTCCTGGGAATCTGAAGCTCTATAAATTTCCCAAGAGTTTCTGAGAAGTTACTGTACAAACCACTGTTCCCATTTCACTCTAAATGAGCGCCCTGCTGTCACTGCTGTGCCTCATACTCTGTGCGTCTGTGTTCTCTGGCCACATTTGTGAGGACTGTCCCTTTGCTCTCTGTGCTTGGGCCACTTGCACCTCCTGTGTGTCCCCAGATGCAATGGGCACGTGCCCCTGGGTGCACCTACTGCCCTTCCTCTGACCTGTCTGTCCTCTCCCCTTACTTCAGGGCATGCTCATATGTCCCCTTTTGTGTTTCCTGACCACTTAGATAAGATAAATAATGCAGTCCTAACCCAGCCCCAAAGCACTCCCTGCCCCCCTCCTTGCTTTCTTTTTCTCCATGGCACTGGCCACTTACCTGACAGCACTTTAGGGCAGCCCTGAGCGGCAGGACTTGGTTGCGCACTGCACTTTATCCGCAGTGCCTGGAACAGTGTCTGCTGCTTAGTAAGGGCTTTGTGATTATTTGCTGGAAGAGTGACTGAGACTGCTTGGGCAGTTTTGTAGGAGCAAATGGAGAGGAGAGAGAGTGAATCAGGAGGTTATTGCCATGGGCCGTTTGAGATTTGGCTGGGGAGGACAAGGGAGTCAAGTGACACGATGGCCAGGGTGTGCGTCTTATGGATCTCATTTGGGAATGGAAGAGAGGAAGAGGGCGGCAATCTGGAACATGCCATTTCTAGCTTGGCAATAGGTAGATGGTCTTCCCATTCAGCAAAGAAAGAATACCAGAAAAAAACTCTCAGCTTTTCTTTTATAAAGCAAGTTGGTATTAATAGGGTAAGAGCAAAATTTAGTTTTGCAGTTTGTGTTTATCTGCAATACAGTTTCTCATGAAATACATAACCCTGGCTGAAATGCTGATTTTAATTTGAGGTCAAGTTTCCTAAAATGTTTTGAAAGCTAGCCACAGAGGGAGGCTTTCACCTCCAGGGAGTTAATATCTTTAGATGGAGAGACTTTTTAATATCTGGGAGCTAAACTGGAATATCAGAAGGTCTGAATATTTAATTAGCTTTTTGGAACCTTGAGTCACTAACAGTACTAATATTTTAAATATGAAGCTTACAATTCTTCCTTTCAATAAGCGTGACCTTTTGTAAGGATGGTCTTTGAAGCAGAGGCACGTCTTTTAGGGCACCAGCACAGTTCTGGATTTACCCACGAGGCTCAGTTCCTGGCATCTTCTAGCCGGCTGGGATAAACAGCTCATCTGTGAGCTGGATCCTGCCCTGTTCTGAAAGACCTCCAGTCAGGACGATGATGAACTTGATGGCAGTCTGAGTTAACTCCACTTCACATAGTTTTGGAAATAGGTAGAATAAGATAGCTAAGTGAATTTGAATTTAGCAACTTGATGAATTTAGAGCAATTCTAGATATTTGCTACTTAAAAACAACAAAGTTGGTGGATGTAGAGTTCTTCACTGATCACAGTCCGTTACCTTGCTCTGTGATGATTTCTTACCTGCCACGTTGGAACCTTTGCCTTTCGGGAAGCAGAGATGAAAGTGTGATGTTGGTGACACCTGCTGGTGTGGCCCCATGCTGGGGCCTCTGGCTTCTTTCCTGTGTGCTCGAGGGGTCCTGGGCCTCTTGGGACCCTGTCTGTTAAGTGGAAGGGATTGGCCTAGAGGCTCTCCGGGCATCTCCCAGCATTGAAATTTTGTATCCTGACTGCATTTGATAAAAAGAATGCAGTACATCTGAATGTACTGCTGTGGAAGGCTGTCCATGACATATTGTTGAGTGAAAAAAGCAACTTGTAGAACATTTTGTTTGTCTTGAAAAAGAAGGATACATAATGGTCTAATCTCTTGACAATTGTGGGACTAGAAGGGAAGGACTTTCACTTCTTAATTTATACTCCTTGGAACTAAATTTTATTCACTCTTGACTTTTATAATCTTAAAAGAAAAGCAACCAGCTAGTCAGTGGTTCTGTGATTCTTTAAATAAGCTGTGCTGGGGGCAGCCCCTGAACCACTTCAGGCCCAGGGCCTGCCATCCTCTCCTGCACCCCATGCTCCCCTGCAGCAGGTGGCCTGGGCCAAGTGGTGGCTGCCCTCTAGGGTGAGGTGTGCACCTTCTGGTTTCTCATACCTGCCAGCCATAACCACTTATTCTCCATTGGTATTTGGGTTTACAACCTCTATTTTAAAATTTAAAAATAAAGGAGGTGTTTCTTAAAAATCCCTACATTTAAAGCTGTCATGAGTTTAAACTTGCTTTTTGGAATTAGCAAGCCTTATTGAGGTTTTGATGGGTCCCAGGATGGCCTTTCCCTGGTCCCCAGATCAGGACTGCGTGGCCATGTGTGTTACTGACACATAGGCTGTGGACTGTGCATCTTTTGTCCCTGCCAAGTGAGTGGCATTATCTCTCTCCTTCTTAGAGGTGGCCCAAGGTATGACTTATTTTCCTTTTCTTCCATAGCCTCTTATTGGGGGTGTTTCTACTGTAACTTGTTAGGATGACTTGTGCCTGTACAGCTCCTCAGTTGCCCTGGGGTTGGACAGTGAGGGTGTAGTAATCAGTGGAGAGAGTCTGAGGTCCCACCAGCTGTGCTCTGACACCACTGCTCTCTGTGCTCCTTGCTAAGTCCCCACTTTTCTCTGCAGGCTCCAGGGATGACCCAGGACCTTTAGGTTCTTTCAAGCCCAATCCCCGCTCTGCCCAGCTGCCATCTGGCCTTAGCTGTTGCTGCCCCTCCTCATGGGCAGACTGACTTGGGCTGGCAGTTAGGGGTGTGGTGGGATGTGAAATCTTCTGGTTGTGTTGATACCACTTGTTTTTCATCCTTATCTTGTGTGACATGGCAGCCCTTGTGGTGTGACTCCTGCTGAAGTGAGGGAGCTCTGGCCATCTGTAGTCTGCCTCTTATGCCCTCTTAGTGGGTCCCCTGTGTAGCCAGGATAGCCCCCAGGTGGTCTTTTCCTCACCTTTTTGGGAAGTTTTAGTTCCCGTGTCCTAACAGGGTCTTGGTCATTTTTCTTGTGGTGTCTGTTGGTGTGCCAAGCAAATGCTGGTCTCCATGGCCAACCTACTTCACCAGGACTGCAGATTTCTTCCGAATTCTTGACCGTGACACCCAAAAGAATGAAGAAGTCCATGTGACTTTTCCCATGTCTTTCTTAAGAATCTTTCTGCCTTCTTATGTCAACCCTACATTTGCTCTTTTACACTAATGAGTAATGAAGTATATAATTAATAAAGAATTAACATGCCCACCTCCCTAGGGATACCTCCATTTTAGAAGTCTGTTAAAGGCTTCAGGAATCAAAACTCTGAGCCTCCAGCATGTTGTGACCAATGGCAACCTACTATTTATAATGAGGTATGTTGTGTGGTCGCTCCTCCATTAGCCTTGTAGGCCAGCTGTGCTATGGGATGTGGTAGCAAATTACACTCTGGTCATCTATGGAGAATAGTGTAGATGTAGAGAGGAAGGCCAGGAGATGGTTGACATGCTGTGAGGACTTTTGCATATTATTTCATTGCACCCTTTTTTCTTTGCTGTTTTTAGGTGCCTTTTACCATTCCTATACTGGGGCCCATCAGAATAATTTCATCTGTTGCTCTGGGCAAAACCAAGCATTGAGATAAAATTAGCAAATGGAGCACCAGCAGTTTAATAAAAAGAAAGTAGGCCTTTGTTGGCCTTTTGACCTAACTAATATAGATAACCCATGTAAGAAGAGTAGCTTTAGGCTTTTTTATGAGTGGCATAAATTTAACGCTTGACATTAAGCACATGTCTTAGCGTTATTAGCTGTCATGATTTATCAAGTTAGATACCCAAAAGAGAAGCAAGCATGAACTTTTCCACCAGTGTTACTTTGCCAAGGTAATTTTAGATGTTCTGAGCTAAAAATTGGGTAAAGATGTGTCAGTTTGTCAAAATATGAATAAAGAATATGAGATTTAGCTTGGGGTGAAAGTGGATTTTTTTTTTTGCCTTTAAATAGCAATAAAAATATACTAATAGTAGTTTTCATTTGTTGAATGCTTATTGTATGTCAGGAACTATACTAAGCTCATTTTATATGTGAGGTCATCTAATCCACAATGTAACTCTGACTGTAGTCCCATTTTCAGAGGAAGCAACTGAATCATGAAGAGGATAAACACCTTGACCAAGGTACATCTGCCATTAGTAATGATCCAGTATTGATACATTATTGTTAACTAAAGCCATATTTTATTCAGATTTCCTTAGTTTTTACTTATTATGCCTTCTGAATTCCAGGATCCCATCTAGTTGCCATGCTCCCTTAAACTCCTAGACTACCAGGCTACAGCTGTTCCTCAGCATTACTTGTTTTTGTTGGCCTTGTTTCTAGGATTGCTAATCAGATGTGACATCAGAATGGCCTTCAATTGAGATTTGCCTGACTTTTTTTCATGCTTAGGTTGGGGTTATGGGTTTTATGAGGCTGACCGCAGAAGTGAAGTGCCCTTGTTCAGCATACGTTACCGTACCTTGCATCAGCCCGACTCACCACTGTGGACGCTGCCCTTGGTCACTTGGCGGAGATAGTGTTCGTCAAGTTCCTCAAGTGTGAAGTTACTTTTTTTTTTCCCTTTCCAAACTGTACTGTTGGGAAGGAAGTCACTATAGACAGCCCACAGATGAGGAGTGGGTAGTTGTGCTCTACTTCTTGAGGGTAGAATATCCACATAAGTTATTTTGAATTTTTCTGCATATATTTGTATACTCTCCTTCACTCATTCATTCAGCATGGATTCATGGCTATTTAATTTATGCTTTGGATTATGATCCAATACTACATTATTTATTCTGTTGCTCAAATTGTTCCAGCTTTGGCCACTGGGAGGTATTTCACTTGGCTCCGGTGCCCTTGGACGTGCTCCTGTTGTTGTGGTGCACACATGTGCATTTTAATATTTTTTCTCACCCTGCAGGATGCTTCCGGCTTGTTTTGTGTATTTCCTGCTCCAGCCCTACAATCAGCCAATTCTCCAAGGAGCCATTGTCAAAGATAATTTTGAAATATCTGGCTTATATAGGGCTGTCTCCATCTCTGCCTTACAAATTCCTATTACTCGGAGGAAGGAGGGAGAAGAGGCAGGATGCTAGGAAATGAGTGTCCTTTCAGGGTTGGGCAAAGTTACCAAAGGAGGCTGAGGAAGAGGGGTGAGTGAGAGAAGCTGGTGGCCAGCTAAAGTGGTACATTTCAGAGTGGGAGAGTGGTCAGTGTACTTTTGTAGGTCAAGGAGAGCAATGTTCAGGGGTGGATAGTATAGGAGTCTGGCTGGGGTGGAGGGTTGAGAAGAAGGGGCAATAGGAAATAAGGTTGAGACAGATATGTTGCCCTTGAAAACCAGGCCAAGTCTTTCTGACTCCATTTGGCAGGAGGGGTGTGTAAAAGTTGATAAGAGCAGTGCTTTAGGATAATTAGTTTGGCAATTATACACAAATTAGATAGAGGGATCCCCATTTGTAGTTGTTTCACTGGGAAACTGTTAAAATGGATGCATGGAGGAATAGTGAAGAAGGGCAGACCCTCAAGGGACCATTGGTATCTCCCCAGATTTCTGTATATACAAGGTTTTTCATTATCAGGGAATAATTTGATAAATTGGTGATTGAGCAATTTGTTTGCTGATAAACAATAAACTTACACAATAAAAAAACAGGTTGTTTTGAAACATCTATATAGCCTGGTCTCCTTTTCTTGGAGAAGAGTCAGAGGTGAACTTGAGCTCTGCCCAGCCTGGAATGTCACTTAATCCAAGTCAATGAAACATGAATTTTTATTTTGGTTTTCTTAGCTTTCTCCAATTTCAAAATTATTTCCTGCTTTTTTTTCTTTTGGTGGTGGTTTTATTTTAAAAGTTGGGGTGCTTTGAGATACTTGATGACAGAGGGAGTCTCTTGCTGAGCTGTCTTGGTGTGGAGGGAATAACCCTGGGAATACTTGTTTCTCATTGGTTGCTGGCATTTTGAACTTGTTTCTTTTGCATATGACTAGGAGGACAAATGGTACTGTGCTTTAAAACATGTTCTAGAAAAAGGGAAGCATATTCACCAAACTTTTGTTGTGACCTGAACTTTTAAAATGGCCCTTTCACTCCTTATATGGACACAAACCACTGATTCTGATGTAGAGTTCTGTTTTATTGTTTAATTCAGCCAGTCTCAAATGTTGTGATTTGTGCATTTGGTTCAAGAGAAACAGTGAATAACCCTCCTGTGCCTTTTTCCTTGTTCCTTTAAGTGAGAGTGAGTTAATTTAGGAAACCAGAACATCCTCATTTGTGTGTCCACCGGCATGTTCCTATCAACACAGAGCCTCTGTTAGGCTCATTTCCGAACGGTGATACCTGCTTTGGGGTGGAAACACCATTTCATTAAAGAATAATTCCAAGTTATTTTTAAATCTGTAAAATGAGTCTAGAAATACATATCTCATTAGGTTCTTAGTAAATATAAGGGATGAAAAGCAAGTGCCATGTGTTCCAAGCAGGGTCTCCTGTTAGAATCTGCTTTTAAAAATCTCATCTCCGAGGATTTCACTGCAGTAGTTATGCCTTGTGTTTATTGCTTCAGACTGCTAGTTTTTAGCAAGAAAACTTCTCCTGAAGCAGAACCAAGAGAAAGGAAATCACATGGGCTTCTCCCACGTCGTCCAGCCAACAAAATCGCCAAGCCGGGGCACCAACACCTCTGTCTGAATTCACTGCCTATAGAGACCTGGCAGGAGAAGACGTTTTTTGAAAAGCACTGTCGAGGATGGTCACTTTCTCTGGGCTTCTCTAACACTAGGAATGTCAGGTAGGACTCTGCAATTCCCTTTACTGTTATGAGGTTCCCGTCTTGGGGTAGGTTAGTGATGGTCTATCCATGCGTCAGTGAAATAGCTGCCTCGTCATCCTCAGAGCTGGTCTCCTCCCCTTTCCTTGATTTTACTGATACTGTACACAGGCTGCCATTTTCTCCTTACAGTGACAACAGCCACCAGGGCTGAGTTCTGCTTCTCTTTCTCCTCTATAGACACTATCAGTGATTTGACCAAATTGTATACCAGTTACAAATTGAAGATGAAGGCATTTTCAGTAGATTGAACACATAAATGGAAATAAACAGCACAGATGTCATGTTTCTTTTTGGGGCAAATGAAAAGGTGTGTTTGTAATGGGGTCCTCATCCCAGGGACTCGTGGCATGTTTACACTGACCTTATAGAACAAGATCCTGTGTGCTGCATGCATTCCTAGCATGGGCCTGCACCCTGTTACACTTACTGTTTCCTGCTTTACTTCACATCTTTAAAACATTTCATCCTCTAGGAACCCTCCTACACTGTTGGTGGGAAAGTAAATTAGTTCAACCATTGTGGAAAGCAATATGGAGTTTCCTCAAAAAACTAAAACTAAAAATATCATTTGACCTAGGAATTCCACTCCTAGGAATTTACCCGAAGAAAACAAGATCTCTGATTCAAAAGACTTTTGCAACCCTATGTTTATCACAGCACTATTTACAATAGCCAAGATATGGAAGCAACCTAAGTGTCCATCAGTAGATGAATGGATAAAGAACATGTGGTACATATACACAATGGAATATTATTCAGCCATAAGAAGAAAACATATCCTACCATTTGCAACAACATGAATGGAGCTGGAGGGTATTATGCTCAGTGAAATAAGCCAGGCAGAGAAATACAAGTGCCAAATGATATCGCTCATTTGTGGAGTATAACAACAAAGCAAAAGTGAAGGAACAAAACAGCAGCAGACTCCCAGACACCAAGAAGGACTAGAAGTTACCAAAGGGAAAGGGGGTGGGGAGAGTGGGTTGGGGAGGTAGGGAGAAGGGGATTAAGGGATATTATGATTAGCACCTAATGTAGGGGCAGGGCATGGGGAAGGCAGTATAGCACAGAGAAGACAAGTAGTGACTCTGTAGCATCTCACTACACTGATGGACAGTGACCGCAATGAGGTATGTGGGGGGGACTTGATAATATGAGTGAATGTAGTGACCACAGTGTTGCTTACGTGAACCTCCGTAAGATTGTATATCAATGATACTTTAATTAAAAAAAATTTCACCTTCTATAAGACTGCAAAGGTGGCATTTTAGTTTATTGTTGCCCAAAGGATCTATTTCAGTTTTACTTTTCTTGAACTTAACAATTAGTCAGATGTGGTACATTGTCTGTATTAGCTTTTCAGCAAAACTGTTTTATTTAAATTTTTCTATTAAGAAAAACACTGAATATGAGCAAAAAGTAAACTCTCAGTTGCAGCCAAAAATCCATCTTAAAGATGGAAGCACATGCACATGAAGTGAAGAAGGCTCTTAAACTGGCTTTCCTCCTCTGAAGCCAGGTTGTGTCCTGGTTAATATAGCATGTGGATCTATCCATGTAGAAATAGTGTGGATAGAGTTCTGGCTTCCTATTTGTGATGGCGCCTGTGAGAGGCGGCCCTGGTTGTGTCCCTCATGCCTCCCTGTAGGACTAGGCACTTACCTCACCTCTCTGCTTCAGTTTCCTCACCTCTGTGAAGTGGCAATAAAAGGAACTATCTCAGAGTTGTTATAAAGATTAGTGGATTAATTCATAAGGCACTTCAGATACCCCTCCAGATGAGTTATTGATCAGTCAATAACTGTCACTTGGTATGTTCTTATCATTACATTCCTACAAGCTATGTCAGCATGTGTGGGTATAATAGACATTTAAGAAATGAATGTATCAGAACCTACACATCCAAAGGAGAATTTTCTTCCTCAGAGTGGTGGCAAAGTCTCTGGTGGCAAAGAAGTACTGGTTTTGATAGTCGTGCCTGTACAGGACGTTTGGGGCTGTCTCCCCTGGGACTGCCTTTGAAGGGTTTATAACTACATTCTTTAAATGGCTTCTTCAGGGGCTAGGTTTCTGTCACTTGAATGAATGTGTTTGAATATTTCTTTCTTTTTTAAGCTAAAAGACATTTGGAGTCAAGTGAAAAAATATTGGGGTTAAAAACTTACTGTAAAGTTTATTCACAAGCCTAGTCATCAGGCCAAACTTGCTGAGCTTTTGGTTTGAACATGCAGATTATTTTGGGTCTTTGGCTTTTGGGAGTCACTAGTACCTGCCTTCATACTTCTGCCGAAGCGATTGCCCCATGCCTGGTTTTGTCCTCAAAGCCCCATTATCTGCCCTGCCTCATCCTTAAATGGAACATTGGTCATAGTTTGTTTCGGGGTTCACTGGCATGCAGGCCACAATCCCTACGGAAGCTGCTTTCCCACATTCTGTGGGGTTGCTGCCTGTTTCGCTTGCAGGTTTGCTTTTTACCCCAAACCCTTTTGTTCTAACGGTTAATACTTTTTTACAACTAGATGTGTAACATGTAAATCTACTACCCTTGGCTTTTTAAAATAACCTGACAGGGGGGCCAGCCTCAAGCCTGCTGTGCAGCCGAGCTCAAGCTCCTTGCTGCCTCCTGTCCCAGCCTCAGACTTGGGGGCCAGTTTAAATGGAGTTGCCAGCCTTGCTACAGACTCATTTTTCTCCAGATAAGCATCTTCTAATGGAAAAGTTGAAGTTTATCTTGAAGTGTTCACTGCTCTGCAGAAAGTCAACGCTTGGTCTCCAGGACAGTTTGGGTGGTAACTCTATTTCCCAGTACTGTTGGGATTGTGGCAGATCAGATGTGGATGCCTGATGTCACTTGTTAAAATTGGCTTGAGAGTGAGTATAGACACCCCTGTTTGAGGGATTCAAGGCTAAACAGTGACCGCATGCCTTTGGTTGGAAAAGCAGGCACATTGCTTTGCAAAAAAAATAGTAAGAGCTAGGAGATTAGAGAAAACTCTGTTTTTTTCATTTGGCATTAGAGTACAATAACCAAAAAACCTGCATGAATGGTTGCTGAAAAATAAAAATCAGTTAACAAATAAAAATTTGGACTTTCTGAATAATATATATCACTGTGAAATATTTAACATATAAACTATAGATAATATATAGCTTTTTATATTACATATATATGTTATATATAACATGCATATTATGTATAATAAAATGTATAAAATAATATATAAAATATATTAACATAAAAATATGTAAAATATAGGGTATTATGCTCAGTGAAATAAGCCAAGCCGAAAAAGACAAGTATCAAATGATTTCACTCATATGTGGAGTATAAGAACAAAGAAAAAAAACTGAAGGAACAAAACAGCAGCAGACTCACAGAACCCAAGAACGGACTAATAGTTAACAAAGGGAAAGGGACTGGGGAAATGGGTGGGAAGGGAGGGATAAGAGGGAAAAAGGGGCATTACGATTAGCAGACATCATTAATGTTGGGGGGGCATGGGGAGGGGCTGTACAACTCAGAGAAGACAAGTAGTGATTCTATAGCATCTCACTACGCTGATGGACAGTGACTGTAATGGGGCTGGTGGGGGGTACCTGATGAAGGGGTAGTTTAATAACCATAATATTGCACATGTAATTGTAGATTAATGATACCAAAATAAATTATATAAAAAAAAATGTAAAATATATAAAATGTATATATTATAAAACAAAATTATATATTATATGCATGTTACATATGTAATATAGAAATGTTACATGCATATATAATTTATAGTTTTAAAACATTTTATATATTATATATAATATTATATACACTTTATATATATATATCTTTTCTGTTTTGTTACAAATTTTTCTTCATGGTACTTTGCATTATTTTTTTAAATCATTTTACTTGGACTCATGTTATTTATAAATTCTTACTCTATTGACCTTTTACTTTTTATAGGCCAGTTTGCAAAATTTCTGCACTAAGCCCAGATTGGTGGTGTCATAGAAATTTTAGTTTTTTCTTCTTTATCTCAGTCTTTCAGCTATCTGATGATCTATTCTGAAACAGACACCTAAGAATAAATGAGTGGCAGCACTTCAAAACAGTGATTTGGAAATACATGGGTGCGTCAGATCTTTTTGAATTTTTAAAAATAATTTTAAGGAGAATAATAAACGTATTTCCTGCCATTTTTAGACACAGAGACCTGGAAAATTTTGTTTGCATACCTCTCTTGCACGCCGTATGAGCCTTTGAAAAGTGGAAGTCACAGGGTGTGGTTATCTTCAGTTTTCTTTCCCACAAGGTCTAATTTGGCTGTTGGAACTTCAGAGCTGTGCCTTGAGAATCTGTTAGTGGTGGTGGCTGTGGGTGTATTTTAGAAAGAAAAAATAATAATCCCTGCCAGTGTGATTTTAGACAAACGTGTGAGACATGAAGACTCTTCCACCTTTGGATGTCAGCATCTTGAGCTTTTCCTATTAAAACCTGTTGGCAGGAAAGAATCAGAAACTCTCCTTGAAGTGAAATAATTGCCCATTTTAGTGCCTTCTTCCTAGGAAATCCTTATTTTATCAGAAAAGAAAACGTCGGCTGCAGGACTAGATTCACACAGTTTGGTTCTAGTCATTGCTCTCAGTGGCTGTACCCCACTTCCTTTGATCACATTTGACACAGGCCTTTTGCCCCTAGAACATTCCAGAGAGAGTGGCTCAGCCAGGGGCTGGTATCTTTATTCCAGTTTCAAGGATCTTGGCCCCTCTGCTGGTCTTGTCCCCCCTAGCAGGGCAACAAGACAGCTCTCTGTACTCCCAGTATGACAGACAGCATAGCAAGCTGGACTAGATATTCACCGTTCACACAGTCAAAGGTCATTCAGGGAGAGGGCCAAGGTCATTATGTAGGCAGAGGTCTTAACGGTAAAATTAATGCTTCTCACGAAGGTGTTAGGGCACATCAGATACTGGATCTCCAAAGAAAGATGAAATCTTGTTGGTGTGCCATACTTAACAAGAAAGTGCAAAATCTTTAGGAAATATTTTCAATAGCCAGAGTTTTCTAGTTGCCTGAGTCAAGTTGTTATGAGAGGTATAAAAATTGCAGTAAATGCTGTGATTTACAAAATTAAGAGACATGTGATGATGTCTTCAGAAGCATAACAACACTATTATAAACTTTAACTAGATTGGAAAACAGAAGGTAAAGAATTAGTTTTGGGGGTCTTACCCTCCTGAAAATATCCCGAGACCTTCAAATCTCATCTTTCTTGTGAGCTCCACCCTTGGTTGGTCCTGCTGTCTTGTAGAGTTTCCACTTGAATGTGCCCTGAGCTCTTTGATCAGAGCTACATCTTGGTCATCTGCTTCTCTGTTGTCCCCTATATTCTTTCCCAAACCAAGTCACCATTGATGGTGCCTCCAGAAAATATCTCCACGGCATCCATTTCTCCTCGTCTTGTTGTCACCCACTTGTCTGGTCACTTGGGTAACTGCAGTCGCTCCCCACGTTCACTGTGACTCTTTTCCATCCTCTTTATGAAATGGAAACCTTGTTAATTCACGTCCCTCCCCCTCCAAAAAAAAAAAACCCAAACCAGAAAGCAAACCATCATGCAGCATCTCCCTACCTTCCCATGGTCTTAAGGTGAAATCACAATCTCAACCCGAAGGCCCGCGTGACCCAGTGGCTGCCTGCCCTTCCCCAGTGCTTCTTGCCCTCCCACCCCATGACCCAGCTGTGGTGGCTTGGTGTTGGTTCCTCAGAAATAACATTCATTTCTGATTTCTACCCTACTTTAAAAATTTTGTTGGCTTCCGATCTTTCTTCAGTTCTCTCCTTAAATACCATTTTGTCAGGTGAAGCCTTAACTTAGAGATTGCCTTCTTGCAGCCTGTGCACCCTGTTGCTGGTACTTACCACTCTGTTGGGATATCCCCAACACCTAGCATTCTATCTGCACATGGTAGACAATCATATCTGTTGAGTGAAGGAGTGAAATTAGTGGTATTTATGAATATTTTAAGTGCTGCTAAATGCTCTGAGAGGTGGCTCGTCTAATATATTGTGCACACATGCCATCACTTTCTCCCCTGTGCTCCTGACAGATATTACTAATCTAATACCACTTCCTTCCCCTGGACGGGCTTTCTTAGCGTTGCCCTCTAGGCAGTTGTTGCTGGCCGTCTGGTCTATCTGAGTTGGTATGTGACACGAAACTTATTTGCTATTTCTAATCTAGCAGAAAATGGCATAGTATTCTGGATGTTTAAGTTCTTGTCTTGATCTTTATAGACATCCTGCATAAACTCTTTAGTTTGCATGCCAGTCTGATGCAGGTAATCAGATGGTAAGATAAGATATTCTTTATAAGGATAAAGTAGGAAATACTGAAAAATTACTAACGCTTATCCAAATGTAAGTTACATTCAGTGTTCTTTGGCATAACAAATAATCACCATGTGATCAGCTACCTTTAAATGGAGACTAAAATGTAAATTCTTTATACACATAAATATGAATTTTAATTATATGCTCACCATAACCATAAGCTTTTCAACAGGGACTCTTAATTTTCTTCCAGAATTAAGTTGATCTCTTGTTTCTATTTTACAGTTATTAAATGTTACTTTTTATTTTGCTAGTTCAGAATACATTTTAGGAGATGGAATATAAAATGTCAAGAAGATGCTAGTTTTGTATTTAGTTTACAGACATTATGTGGCAAATGTTTCACAAAGTGTACCCGTGGATCACCTGTATCAGAAAACACCTGGGGTGGTTGAATTGCAGCTTCCTGCCCCCACAGCTTACTGAATCAGACTTTCTCAGGCCTGGAATCATGCATTTTAAGTAAGCTTTTTGCATTTTAAATAAGTCCCTGCAGTTTGAGAACCATGGCCCATATAATACCTAGTGTATAGCATGTCATTAGTAAACTTTAAATAGAATCTATAAAAGACGGCTCACTCATTGACCTTTTCAGTCTCATCTGAGCCTAAAGGTAACATCAGAAAATATACCACTGCCAGTGCTGTACAGTAAAAGATGGAGATATTGATTGTGGCTGAGGTTGAAAACAGTCAATGACCTTATACGAGGAGAGTACGTAAGATCAACAAGGCGCGTTGTTCCCAGGGTCTTGGACACACTGGCCCTCTGGGAACAATGGCCCTTTGATCTCTGCTCAAATGGGCGGCAGGGAACTGGGCAGGGTTCTGATCTCCCGAGTGTTGAGTGAGGCCCAGGCCTGCAGTGAAGGGCAGTGTTTCTGGTTCAGTCTCTGGGGCATCCCAGCGGGCAGGCTGGCAGATTCCTTCACCTTTACTGAAACTCTCACTGTTTTCCTGCCCTCCGTGGCTGCCCAGGATGCAAGGAGAAAACTTGCCTGGAACAAGAAGGCAGAAACAATAACTTTTAAAGGTTGGCCTTACTGAGTGTGTAGGATGTGCTTTACTTGTGTGAGCTCATGTAGTCTGGTATTGAAGGTGTCACTGAGAAAGTGTTTCTTGCCAAACTTCAACCCTGGACCTGATCCCCCAGGGAGGCTGCAAGTCTCCTTGTCCCAGTCACATCACAGCTTGCTCTGTGTCTTCAGCCTTCCTTAAGCTCCTTGGTCCTTCATGGTATTTACAGCTTGCACTGTGCAATTCCATGTTCAGATTAGTATTGTTTCCTCTCATTTCCTGTGCACTAATTCCACCTCACCAAGTGGAAACAGAGGTTCAGAGTGGGGAATCGGCCACTGCCTTCCCAGCCCTGGAATTGAGGAACCTGTGAGAAGGTCTGTGGCTGTCGGGGTGATGAGGGGTGAGTGTATTAGCATGTAACATCCCGAGGGTGGGATACTAAAGGTCCTCATTCCCACACAGTGGGTTCTCCTGTCCAGAATGCTAATGGCATCCCTGTGAGAAATCTGGAGCTCTTTGGGTTTGTCTGCACGCTGTCCAGTGCCTCCTTGAGAATAGGCCAGACATGTAATATGTAATGAATCCACGTGGCATAATACATGCAGCATGAGCTTAATTCTGTGCTGGGAAAATAAACGAATCGTTGAAGCCATCTTCCTGGTTGGCAGCTGCGCTCTGCCAATGGAGCTCTTGCCTTCCTGGATTCTTCCCCCTTATGATGGTGCAGTGTAGGTGAGAGTTCTGACCCCGGGTATAATCCTGAGCTGATGCTGCTCTACCACTCGGGAAACACCGAGGTAAAAAAATACCATGCGTGTTGTCTCACTGATACCTTGGTCCCACAGAAGTAGACAAGGTGATGCTAAGTAAACCAAATGTTATGAGAAGGGATGGGGGCAAAAAACCCAGTATTTTATCACTAACACCACCCCAATGATGCTGGAGTTCTTGTTCACGAAGCCGAAGAATGAGCTTCATAAACACTCAAGGTAGGAGAGCAAGGTACAGGCTTTTATTTAGAAATAAAGTGAGAGGAAAGAGCTCCTGGCTCACACCAGGAGGGGACAAGAGAGCCCGGTGTGGTGCGTTGTCTAGGGATCTTAGAGGCAGATGAGGATTTTTCGAGAGCATGAAAAAAAAGGCTTAGGGGTGTGGACCTGTTAAGTGGTGTCTGAACACCCAGAATTAACTTAACATAAGGAATTTCCCACCCCATCTCTCTCCAGGATACTGGTGTCTTGGTCTAGGAGCATATCAAAAGGCGGCCTGCCCAGCCCCCAAGGTGGGCTGAGGTTGTCTGTTTGCTAGAGTAAGTTAAGAATCTTGCTTCTTAAACTTCCTGGGTGTTAAAATGCAATCTTATTTTTAAGGTAGAACCTTTCTTGCCTTTTAATATGTTGTTTACAGCTGGGTCTGCATGCTAAATTAGTTGCCCAGTTGGTAAAATCACCCCATCAGATCTGAAAGAGGAAAGACAGCACATAGGCCTGGGCCTTTTAGCATGCTAAAGTGAATCTTACAAATGATTAGCATAATAAAAACATGTGCTAGTCTTCTTTGTCTGGGGAACATTAACTGATCTTACTGAAGAATGACCCTAGAGCTTAATGTTTAACACAGAGTTTTGGTAGGGGGTTTCCTTGCATGTAGTTACGTTGCTCTGACTGCAAATATTCTGCCTTGCTTTTTCCGGAGGCCCTTCCCCTATTCTGTCTAAAGCCCATGGTCCCTGTCTCACAAGGCTAATGCTCAGTAGGAGGGTTTGAGATGTGGAGGCCCATGTCTAGCTCCTAAACCCTCTGGAGGTAGTTTGCCTGTGGATCAGAAAGCTACTGTGGGGAGAAAAAGAGTCTTGACCTAAGGGTCAGACAAGGTCGGGACAGGGTCCTGGAATATTTGCTGATTCATATCAGAGATAGCAAATAAATGACACAGGGATAAAAGTTTAGGGACATGAAAGGATGAACAGACAGAGTGACTTCAGGTCTTATTTTAAAGGACTCAGAGGTTATTTTAAGCCAGATAACTTGTTGAACTAAGGATGCCCAATATACTATAGAATTTGAGTATCTTGAAAACCAGACAATAATTAGACTAGCTGTAAAGGCAACAGGAACAGATGGAAAATTCAGCCACAGAAGGTTGAGAAACATGCAACCTGAACTGACTCAGGGGGCTTTTTCCCTGCAGGGTCTCCAGTGACCACATGAGAGACAATGTGTCCATCCTTGACTCATTGAACCTACCTCTGGTGGTAATTTCTAAGGGAATGAGTAGAGCTGTGTTCAGGAATTTGGCTCTGAGGATGCTTAGTGAGCATTGTTTAAAACTGAACATTTGAAGCAGTCCAGATGGAGCCCCCCGAGAGGGGGTTGGATAAATATGTATGATTCATCTGCATAATGGAATATTATGTAACCATGGCACTGATGTTAAAGATAAATACTGATGTGGAGCAAAATATATGAAAAATAGGATATAATGGAACATAAAAAGTTAGCACTAGTAAAAAAGAAATAAGTAAACATGGAGGGAAAAAAACCTGAAAAGACATTAATCTGAATGTTCACATAGTCACTTCAAGTGGTAGAATTTCAGGTACCTGGATTCTTTTTTAGGGCTTTAGTATGTATAATGTTTAACATGAATGTACATAATTATTTTTGCAGTTAAACAACTTACAGTAAATAAAAACATGTATTAAAAGGTGTTTTGTCAACCTTTTATCCAAATATTTCAATATTTAATAATGTTTAAATCAATCCGAATATTCCTGGTAGTTCTAAGGAGCTGTTAGTCCCTTATATCTTATTTTGAATTAGATGATCATTAGCACAGAGGAAATGAGGGTCCTAATTACAAGACATGCACGTGGATGAGGGGAGGACTGAGTCCATTAAAGGGTGGGAAGCGAGGAGGGATATCAATATAGTTAAGAGGAAAGTATCAAAACTAAGTGTGATGCATAAATTCTAACTACATTTGCCTCGTTTGAAACTCTGCCTAGGAAATCCCCTGCTGAGACCCTTGTACTCACGTCTCAGGGAATGGTTGGGCAACACCCACCAAGCCTAGGCTTGGTTCCCTTGCTCAGAAAGTGGCTGAATTAGAGAGGGGAGAGTGTCCCAGGTGTAAGAACTGACTGAGAAGAGTCAGGTTTCTGGCCACAGGCCTTGTCCAGGTTGGGGTAAGCTTCTGATTATCAGGGGTGAGGCCATGGAGCTGTATCAGTGAATCAGCCTATTAAGAAGTTAGGTCTTGTTTTAAGGAAATACTCTGCGATAGCATTTCTTAGAATATGGGACATGATTCTTAATAGAAAGCTCCTTGGGAAAAGTGAAAAACAGGGGATGGGGCAAATAGGTTTGTGAAAGGAGACAGGTCAGCGTGTCCACCACAGGTCTATGTGCCATTTCATGCCTCACATTTAAATATTAAGGCTCAGGAAGACTTGCTTTAAAGATGTCTTGGGTTTGCATTAACCCTGAGTTTACTAAATTCAGTTAGCTGTGGCATTATTTTTTCATATAAGCATTTTTACTGTTTAGGTGAGGATGCATACTCTTGTATGCGAGTATAGGGTGACCTTTTGTGCAGAGGACCCTCATTCTAGCTGGAGTTTAGAGCTAGAACTTCAAATGCAGTTGATGGGTGAGGTCCCCAGGGAAATAAGGAATCTTCCCCACCCCCCTGGGGCATACCTACTACTCTGGGAACACTGTAAAGTGAGGAACACATAGTAATAAGAGGCATCTGTCTAGACTGGTGATACACAACCCGTGAAGACTGGTATAATCTCAGATTCTGTGTTAAAATCTCAAATGACAAAGGTTGGCAAGAAATACTTAGTAATGTTAGTGTCTCTCCCCTCTTCTAATTCCCTTCAGGGAATATTTATTACTAAATGGAGCTCTCCTCCCAAGTTTTATTAATAAAACAATGGGTGTAAAGGATTTCCAACCCATTTCCTCTTGGAAGGAGCAGGGTGGGCAGGCTGCCACCACTGTCTGCACGTGAGGTGTCCCTGGCTTCCACAGCTGCCAGCTGTCTGCTGTCCCTCTGCTCTTCTGAGCTGGAGGGAGGAGATTGGAGAGCAGACAGGCTTGCAGGCCAGTGATGTTCCCGTTGACCCACCTTGGGCCTGGAGATGCTGAGTCGTCAGTGTGCTGGAACCTGCTGGAAAGTCAGAGATAGTGGCTTCAGGCCTGACACTGACACCACCGGGCCACTGCCACTACTTTGGATGCTGTGGTTCTGTTAGGGCTGAGACACAGAAGTGACTCTTTTTAAATCCGGGGAGATAGAAGAGAGAGATTTTCCATAAAGTTGTTTAGGCTTCTGATAAAGAAGACTCCAGACTCTTTAGTAGGAGAATGCCCATCTAGTAAAGATGTGGCTGGTCAGTGATAACTGGAAAATGTGTAGAAGTGTGGCGTAATGATGGCTCAGGACAGTGGGTCCTTTGTTGGCATGAGCAGCAGCATTAGTGATGCAACGCAAGCAAAAGCAGGCCTCTGGAGGTTGACGGGAGGCCCAGCCACCTCTGAGGCTCATCGTGAGACCCCAGGTGCCCTTCCACCTGCTTTATGCCTGAGTCAGTCCTCCTTGGCCCTGGTAAAAGAAACGGACCAAGAGCAGGTTTTTACCCAGGGGATAAAAGTTAAACTTTACTGAATTCAGCAGGAGCAAAAGAAGTTGTCCTGCTTTCATCAAATGAGCCTCATCTGGGAAAGGAATTAAAAGAAAGATATTCTTGAAAAATGAAGTTTTAATTGTAACGTATTTTCCCCCACAAAGGTCCCGGTAAAACAAAATAGAATACATCATCCACAAGGTAATTCCAGATGAGAAACTAAACAGTATGATGCTTCTTCATCCTTTAATAATTCTACATGGATTTGATTCCAATCACACATCTGGGTAAAAAATATAATGATACTGGTGTGATCAGCAACCTTCCTATTTTCTGCTTGATGGGGAGACTTAGAATGTACACTTATTTGTACAGCTGGAATGAACTTCAGAAAGTATGTTGTCTAATCATCTCCCGGAGAAAGGAAAAAGACCTTTTGAGTTTACATACCTAGTTGTCCATGGAATCCAGGGTTCAAAAAAGTTTTTGTTGAACATTAGAGTGTAAATTAGAGATAATAAGAACACTCATAAAACTTCCCAAGGAGCTAACTCTTCAGTCATATCTACATTCATGTAGATAAAGGGATGGAAAGAAGTGTGACTATCATTCCTGCCGAGTGATCTTCTTACCAACAGATGGGACCAAACTCTTCCCTCCCATGAGACATGTTTTCCCCTGTAGTGCTCCAGACAGGCACCTCTTCTTAACAAATGCTTGACCTGTTTCTTACCAGTAGCCAGGGCACAGATATAAGAAGACTAGACCCTTTTAAAGATGGTATTTGTTGTTTTTAATGGTAGAAGTGATTTGTTCAGCAATGACTGTGTGCCTGCTGTGAGCTGTAAACTTCTAATTGTTGTGGGTACAAAGGTAAACAAGACATGAAAACATGACCAGTATTTTGTCAACTTACTTGGTGTATTTTGCCTGTTCCTTTTCTGGGTATGTACATTTGTATATTGCATTATACTTACAAGAATATATATATTCTTTCCTCATTTAGTATTTTATCTTAAGAATTTCTGCATGAATATAATTTTTAATGGTGCATACTCTTTACCATGTGGACATTTCACAATTTCTTAAACCATTCTCATTAGTCAGTTGGGAAACTGTGTTTTAGTATTCAAAACAGTGATAAACATTTGATAAAATTTGATAACATTTTATCTTCATTTCTAATTGTTTCCTCAAGATAGATTCAAACTGGAACTGAGTCAAATGATAATAAACATTTTAGAGCTCTTGATACATGATGCCAAAATGCTTCTCTGTGTGGGAGAGGTATTCATTTCATTTTATCCTCATTAGCATGTACTGTTTTCTTTATTGACTTAATAGGAAAAATTTTGCTTCAGCTCAATTTATATTTCTTTCAATACTAGGTGACATGGAGTCCACATCATTTGTTAGTCATTTTTAATGTGCCAAGTGCTTTATTTTTAACTTATTTTTAGTTATGCAAGTGATACATGAGTACATCTCATAAAGAGATTTAAATACCTCAAATAAAATTCCCTTTTATTTCTGCCCCATCCCCTTTGCACACTAATGTGGTCATTTTTACCAGTTGCATGTCTTTGTAAGACCTTTTATTTATTTATTTTTTTTGTGTGTAGATAGATACATAGTTTTGTAGGGTTTTGAAAACTTACATTTATATGTTTTTTGGGGGGCAGTTTGTGGTTTAAAAAATTTTTAGTTTATCATGGTAGGCTTTCTATAATACAGAAAACTCTTTTTTTTAATGGAGATATAAGATTTCATATTAAATGTACATGGTTCATTTAGCCATGTATTTACACATTTCTATTTCCCCTTTTTCTTCTTTATTTCATAGATATGTGTGTATATATATATTTAGTATGTTGTATATTTTGTCTTTTTTCTATTCAAGACTTAGTGTTTTACTCATAGGTTCCATATGTTCTTTTTTATAATAATATTTCACTATTTATTAGTTGTGTAAACATATATTTGTGTTTGTGTGCACCCAGTGACAAGTACTGGACTTTGAAAAAGTTCTGAAGAGAGAAAGCAAAATATTGTATGTTAAGAAGTGACGATTCAAATAGGGTTAGAGAAAAAAGGGGAAGCTTCCTATTTCCCGTTTTTTTTTAAATTAAAAAGTGAAAACTGATGGAATTACTTGTTCACTGACCTTTCAGAGATCTTGAACTGTACTTCCAAATTTACCAAAATTCATGAGTATTTTTGCTTCGTGTTCAAACTAGAGCAAAGCATGTGCTGTTATATAAAGTAACAAAATAACAAAATGAAAAAAGAAAGGAACTCATGTAACAAAATTTTGAATTAAGGGAAAAAAACCCCTGCCATCCTGACCTATGCCAGTTCTATCACAGTTTTAAAAAGATTGTAAGTCTAAAGTAGAAGAATTTCTCAGAGGAAATGCTCTGTCCTTATTTTTCACCATCTTACTTCGTCAGAGATGCCAGTATGGTTTTAATACTTGTATGTTTCTGTTCTTTGAAAAGTCATATGGAAACATTAGTCCCCTTATAATAGAAGGGTATTTAAAATATCCTATTTTCACTGTACTCAAGCTCAGTATCTGTCTTCACAAAAATCAATATGTCACCATTTGGATTTATATGGTCCCTATCTTGCTTATAGGTGGGCATACGACATATTCCCCATCAGACCTAGAGCTCCTCAAAGTCTGTGTCTCACAGGTGTTCCTACCACCTAACTCAGCACCTGGTACCTTGTTACTGCACTCAGGGTGGACTGCTGAAGTGAGGTGGAATAATCAGTGACTCACACATTCAAGGAAATCAGTTGTCAGAAAACAAACCTGATCCATATAGCACTAGAAAAAGATGGATTGATTCGTCTAACATTAAAGACATAAAGGCCACCTTCCAGGTGATGAATTTGTGGGAAGATTGTGGAGGTTACTTGAGAACCAAAGCTCTTTAGCATTTTTAGGGCTTTCAGAAATAATGTGAATTGATATGAAGTTTAACTGTGCATTTGTATGTAAATAATTCATTCCCAAGCCTGAATTTAGTCTCAGAATCTGCTCTACCGCTTGCATGCTGGTTACTTAAGCTTCCTCTCTGACCTTCATTGTCCTTACCTATGAGATGTGGGGACTAGGGCCAGATCTTGCTGTTGCTGAAACTAAGCTGATATCTGGCATATCACAGGTACTCAATCAGTGGAGATGGTGGGGTTATTATAAGGAGGGGATGGATGCCAGTCGAAGTTTCACTCAAGCAGTGGTAACTAGTGTGGGGGAGTAAAAAAATCTTTTCTTTCTACCCCTCCAGTTTCTTAATTGGGGCCCCTGTGACAAAAGTCAGATTAACAAGACAAAAACAAACAGTTCATTAACATGTATATTTCATTTATGCTTGGGAGAATCTCAGGGAAGGGTCATTGAAAGAGGTGGCTAGAATTTTGGCTTAAATACCATCTTCAGTTAAAACAAATGAAGAAGGGTATGGGGGGAGCAAGTTGTAGGAAGGTGTTGGGGGTGCAGAGAAGTATTGTTAATAAGGGTAAGGTTTGTTACCTGGATTTAAATCACCTTCTCTACTGACAAGTCTTCTGCAAGTTAGAGTCATCTTTCTCTTTCTGGTACAGAGAGGGAAACGCTTACAAATGGAGATTTCCTTCAAATATGTAAATTTCCTGTACAAAGGGGTAACTTCTCTATTTTCTGAGCTGCTTCTGTGTCTACTGTTTCTCAAAGCTGTAAGCTCAAAATAACCCTTATGCCAGAAAGGCATATTTGGGGTAGCATGTGCAGCTCTCCTGCACTAGGGAAGGTCCTGGCAGATGTGGACCAGAGAAAAGTCAGGTCACTGGATGGATAAGTGGATTCCACCGGCCCCCTTTGTGGGACAGCTGGTGCAATGGGCAGAGAAAGAGGCTTGAAATTTGGCAGACCCTAGTCTGAATGACACTTGGGGATTTGAGAAGACTGCAGGTCACGTGTATGGTGTACAGGCTCACGCCTACTCTGGATCAGTATTATTCATGCTAATAGACCTGTGGAGCACCAGGTAGGGGGTGTTTGTCTATTAAACACACCATTTTTATTGAGCATCCCATACTAAATGTCTCAGCACGACCAAAATGTTATTTCTTCCAGTCTGCTTAAATTATTACAGTCTGAATAAATAAGATTCACATGGAATACAAGGATAAGGGAATTCATAACGAGAAACAGATATACAAGTATGGCACTTTCCCCAAGCAAGTAGAGTAGCTTGTTACTATTAAGAAAAGTAAAAATAGAGAAAAGAGACTAAGATACAAACAGGTAACCTGTGTATGGCCTTTTAAAATATGAAATAATGTCATGAACATACCTTAGGTTAGCTCTGCCCCTTCTGGCTAGGTGGGTGATATTGGGGTCTTTATTGGAAAGTGCCATTTCCATCTGTAGGTGATGGGCTTACATTTACACTGTCTGTGCCAGCCAAATGACACGATAGCTTTCTGAGTATGGAGGTAGTTATTGAGATTCCTGAAACCTCTTCATTTCAGTTATTTCTGGGAACCTCTATAAAAGACCCCATTCAGTGGTTTTTCCTGGAAGGTCTTGTTGGGAAGAACAATCTCTCTGTGACACCCCTCTGGCCCAGTGTGTTTCGGTCATCTTATTGGTGCTTTTGAACTTGATAGAAGGAAAAGGTGTTTTTTTGTTATCAGTACCTCCCAGAGTACCTTCTCTGAGAATACTTGAATATTATGCTCATAGCTTCTACTTAGTAAAAATGAAAGAGACCACGTGATGGCGCTTCTACATATTTTGTTTAAGCCATTATTAAAAGATAATTCTGTTTCTCAGTACATATTGGAAAAAGCTCTTCTACATTCTTTTGATCAGAATTGTATGGCTTGCCCCATTTCCCTTTTTGGTTTGGCTATCAGAAATTTAGAAATCATTTTAATATACGAAGAGCATTATCTTGTGATTGGAAAATCAACTTTGTTTTTCATTTCATGACTTTATGTTTATGCCAGTTTCTTCGAAGAGCATGTATGTGTCTTTTATTGTATGTTGCCTTAATTCTTTCTTGGATATGTAGCATTTAAATAATTTAATAAAATGAACTGCTAATGATGTATTTAAGATTTTTGGACAGAAAATTATACATAGTTTTCACTGGCTGTAAGGCCAGGAATTTTGGAGGAAACACAAGAGCCCCAAAATTCTGACCCAGCTCATTCAAGTTGTGTGTGAGTGCCGACAGCCTGTAAGAGTGCGTGGCTGGTGATTAATTTAGGAACTTCGTATTTAATTTATGAAGCAATGTTCAGTTTTTCATGGGGATGGGATAATGAATGAGGAACACAGTGGTGTAAAGTATTTCATATGTAGATGGACTCTGCTGCTTTTTCTCTTTTAAGACAAGAGGGATGTTTAGACAAGGAAATTGCAAAAGACCATTGGGAAAACAAATATGCTTTCACCCAATGTGGGATTGAAATGTGCAGCAGGGTCAGTCATTCCTTCCTCTGCACCCTCCCGCCTTGGTTCTACTTTGCTGAAAGCACTAATTATATGGTATTGTAATTATTTGTTTACGGTCTGTATCTCCATTAAACTGTAGTTGGCCCAGCCTTGTTCTTCCTGTCGACTGTATCCAGCCCAATGCTAGCAGGAAGGTTTTCACATATATGATTCACATTTCAGAAGTAGCAGATTAGGAGGCATATTTGAGGCCACTAAGTATTTCAAAATATTGGCAAGTATTTTGAAGAGTCAGAAGGGGTTTGGAGGCATTTATCACCCTCAAAGTGAAGTATGTGTTCTTCCCCCAAACACAGAATATCTGATCTCCTGTAATCCCATGTTCCTGTAACTTTGAAATTCCAAAGAGCAGTTTGACGCTGAGGATAAATAATCCTCGGGCAGCCCTTCCTATCTTTCCTCCTCTACATTTCTGTTTTGTGCTGGGTGTAAACATCCACCCACATTTATTGAAGGCCTGGAGTTCATCCATCTGAGTCTTGCACTGAGGATACAGTGGTAACCGAAATGTGGACTCTGCCCTCAGTTTGTATTCTGGAAGTATTAGAATCAGACTCAAGTCTTAGAATGTTCACAGTGAACTTTCTTGTTGCCTTCTCTTTCACTTGAGGGCAGGGTGGCACAAAGAAAATCATAAATAAGAAAGTTTGAGAGTCAACAATTTGGCTGTTTGTGATAAGGATGCTCTACTATAAACAAAATTAGAAAAGGATATTTTGATTTACCTTTTCTTTCTCCATACACTCACTCCCAAACACATGCTTTGTGTTATGTCCTCCAGGTTCCCTCATTGTCCTCAGTGTCCCAGCTCCAGAACCAAGTTGTTATTGTGGAAATTTAGTCTTTCAGATAATTGTAACACCTTGTAAATTACCCCTCTCGGCGTTCCCAAGGGATATTAGGATAACTGGGTGACAGAATGAGATCTGTGCTAGCATGCACTTTGATGGGCAGTGTATCCTGAGCCCTCAGTGATTTGGGCTTCTTTAAAGCACAGAGCACACCATGGGGATGAGAGCAGGATTGCACTGAACGTTGCTCAGTGAATTCCAATTGGTGTCAAGTAGCTGTGTCTGACTCCCGCCTGCCTCACTGGTGAGTCTTTTAGTTTTAAGCAGTAGTCTCTGCTTTTTATTGCAGTGTGACGTGGAGCCCGTCACTTAACCTCCAAAGGGGCTCAGAATCCTCATCGGTGAAGTCGGGGTCACTTGAGGAACCTCTGAGTGGTTTTGAAGATTGAATAATGTCTGTGAAGTGTCTGTTGAACAGAATAGGCCCTCAGTGCAAACAGCTTCTCTTATCTCTGAAAATGGAAGACTTTATTCCTTAGTATTCTGAAATACAGGTTTATAGTACTTTTTGAGTTATAATACTTAATGCTTACTGATATTTTAATAAATCCACAATGTATTTCAAATCCTGTAGATTGCATTCTTCTTGGTCCACAGACTGATACTATGTACTTGCTGGTGTTTTCCATATGGCTTAGGACTGAGTCTTGAAGCAGAACAGCTATAGCAATTATTTTGATCAGTCTATCTATCTATTATTTTTATTTTCTTTTTATTTATATAGTCATTATTGGTAGGTACTGGAGCTAAGCTTTTTACATAAATTATCTCATTTAATTCTTACAATGACATTGAAGCACAGAAAAAGTTCAAGTAATTTGTTCAAGGCCACATTGGAGAACCTGTGATTGAAACCCAGGCTTATCTGACTTCTAGGCCCAGGTTCTTAGCCTACTGTTTCTCTTCAGCGTGTACTCATGTGTTTTGTGGACAGCTTTTATGCTGGTTTGGTCCCATGCACTTAAACACGTCATTCTGCTGTTAAAAGACTCTTGCTCTCTGTTAGGTGTAACGATAGCACAAGTCACCCATGTGCACTGCGCTTTATGCTCCTGCTGGGCCCTTCTCATTGTCTGTGCTTGCTCTTTGTGGCCAAGTCTTGGGGGAGGTAGTATATCAAGTGGTTAAGAGTCCAAGACTCTGAAACTGGACAGCCTGGGGTTGAATCCCAGTTCTGCCAATCACAAGCAGTATGTATGACCTAGAGCAAGTTACCTGTCTCCTCTGTGCCTCCATTTTCCCACGTATAAATTGGGGATAATAAATATTACTTAATTTAAAGGGTTGTTGTGAGGATTACAAGAGTATATGTGCACACACACATGGTGATTAGGGCCCTAGAACACACTGTGTGCCTGGCACATGGGGAGTATTCTGCAAGGGTTTGTAGTTCATTAAAAGATGATGATGTTCTTTGAGCAAAGCTATGGGCTATTTCATTTTTGTCTTCACATTCCACACAGGGCCTGCCCCAGGGCTCTGCACCTGATGGGCGCTCCGTAGAAGTCTTATGTTAAGGAAGTGGATAGTTGGGGATGGGCTGAGTGTTGAACACATGACTAGTTCTTCTTATCTTGAAGTTACGTTTACCTCATTGACATAAACTTTCTATTTTGGCTTTAATAGGATCAGAGACCGGATAACTAGAAGTTGACCCAAGCAAAGTTAAAATCATCAGCAATAATAGCTAACATTTATTAAGTGCCTGCTTCAGATAGGCACCGACTAAATATTTCATAAAATTAACTTAATGAATTCTTCCAGGATCTCATGAGGCAGGTATTACCCATTTCACAGATAGTATGTTTCATGTGCATTAGACTTCTCCCTGTATGTAGTTAAATTAATAGATTGGGGAGATGTTGTGAATCCCACAGCACTGTCAGCACTGGGCTCCCTGCTGAGGTCATCTTGAGTGACCTTTAATAGTAACACTCTCAGTAGAAACTGTTGCGTTATCTATTATTACTGCAGCTCCCATAAGGCTGAATCATGAATAGCAGTACTACTTGGAAATCGATGTGGGAGCTCCACATATTGATAATTAACAGAGATCATGTCATGAGTATACAAATGACATGTATCTTGATTAGATAGTCTTGCTTTTGGGAGAGTCTTCATCTTTATATTGAAGCTAAAATTCTCATAATTTAGGTTAAAACTTTATTTTTTTGCTCTATCTTTGGTGGAAATAGAAAAATGCTGTCCATTGCTTTTGGCCAGGTAGTGCTTAAAATGATATTAAGTGGTGGAGTTGTTCTTGTTCTCTCCTTCCTATGTTAGACTTCCCTGTGAGTTTCATCCCCCAAGTTAGGTTTCAGCAATCTTCATGTTGCTGCTTTTGATCCTTTTCCTTTGTTTCCCCACTTTTCCCCAGGAGTGTAGGGCCCAGCGTTGATCACTCTGACCTTGGCTGGTATTTACTGTGACTTGAGGTTGTGGTCCTCCTTCACAGTCAAAGTCTGCACCCTGAAGAAGCGTGAGGAGATGCACGGTACTAAAACATTCATCCTCCCCGACTTATTCCTTAGGAAACTATCAGTGTGGCATTTGTGAGACAGCTGGTCATCGGCATTCCCGTTCATGCTCGTTCTTTAGCTCCTCAAGTCCATAGTCTGGGGCCAGGAATGATGGGCAGTGGGTCAGTAACATGGAGAACCCAGACGGAGTACAACAGGATTTTTGCCTGCTCATTAATCCTCACTTATGCAGTTTACGTAGGAAATAACATGTTATCTCTAGTAGAGGAGCCTGTTGGTTTTACAATATAAAAACTTCTTGAGAATGGAATTGATTTAATTCTACAACTATTCCAGATTCTTCCCTCTGAGATGTTCTTTTATTCTTTGAACTAGCACACCTTTTTTTTTGGTACCTAGTAAGAACATCTTTCCCCACTACTTATAAAAACTTTTTGCTTGAGCCATGTGTATATTCCTGGATCCTTAGAAATTGCTGGTCACCTGCCGTGATGAAATATGCTGATCTGTATTATGATTATCATTGTTAATGTTAGTTTATGAGCATCTTTATGGCATCCCTCTTCTGAAGAACTCTGATGAGGTTTCCCAACTTATTCTTACCCTTTTAGTGTTTTCGTAGGGTCACCATTTGTTGCCATTCTGGGCCTTTCCCTGGACATACCAGTTATACTGTTCATTTTTCAATGAAGTATGTTAAGTGCTGTTTATGATGGAAAGTCCGTAAAGCTCTTTGGCCCCCTCACTCACCAGCTGTGCAGCACGGGGGAAGCTGCTGAGCCTCTGGCCCTTTGGTCCTCTGTAGAGTGGGCTGCTAACAGCACCTGCTTGACAGCATTAGTGAGCATTCAGTGAGATAATGCATGTTAAGTGTCCATAATGCTTAGCACATCATAAGTGCTCAGTAAATGTCATTTATGTAAAGGTGAGCACAGGCTGTGAGGGTACTAAGGTTAGGGCACTCCCCTAGCTTTGAATGGTGATCATGAAAAATTTCTCGGAAGTTGTCAAGACTCAGTGAGTTTAGTCAAGAGCAGAAGAGGGTGTTTCATGAAGGGGACATGGTTACAAGGTTTTCACTTAGTGGTGGAGCATGGATCATAAAGTGCTGGGAGATGCAGTTGAAAGAGTGAGCAAAGAGATCGCAGGGGTTTTGTTTTATCAAGCCTGGAGGCTCCAGCTGTATTTCTGGGAAGTGGGAGATCACAGAGGAATACTTGATTAGGGTGCCGGCCACATGCTGACTTGAAGAACCAGAATTCAACAGGGTGCACATGGAGACACTGAGACCTGTGAGAAAGCTGCTCTAAGAGTCCCTGTGGGGGTGGGGCGTGCCTGGACAATGAGCAGGGCCAAAGGCCAGTAAGCGCTCTGTGTGCATCAGGTGCTTGGCTGTGAGTTCAAGGGAACCTCAAGTAAAACCAAAGACAGATCGGTATAACTTGCCACGCACTGATTCCTTTTGAGAAAATAAATTGGATGAGCTGCAATGTAGATTTCTAATACGGAGGAAATCTGCTCAAGAAGTAGGAAGAGGTTGTTCTGCCTGGCACACTGCTTGGAACGCTGTGTGTGAGCGTGTGTGTGCTGTGGGCGCAAATCTACTGGCTCGTGCAGGGAGAGACCCGTTCTCCATTTTCCTGTGACTGCAAAATCCTCTCTTCTCACAGTGTGTGATCAAAATGCTATTCTTGTTTGCCAGTTTTCTTTTGATTAACTTTATATCTGGAGTTGCAAGTTTTCTTTTTGGCTGTTTTTTCCCAATTATTTTCTCATCAGTGGTTAGAGGTAAAAATGGAAATATAACAAAATGATTTATATGGAAAGGAGTCTTCTCTCTACCCCATGTACATGTGCATAAACAAGAAAACAAGAAAAATAAGACTAGCAACTATCTTTTATTTTTTTGGATAGACTAATGTTTTGTTATGCTGTTTGGAAGGGGAGTTATGGAAATAAATGGAAGTCCGTGTCAGAGTGATAGCCAGCTGGCTATTTGAAGTGAGTATCAGCTCTCCAGAAGGAATAGAGACGCTTCCCTGTCATTTTGTTTGGAATTGCCTGGTTGCCAGAGAGCATTTTTCTTGCTACAGTGCTGAAGGAAAAGTAAACACGTACACTTCTAAGAAACAGGTTGTTAGAGAGTTTCTTTGAATTGTCTAAATAAAAAGCATATATTATATGCTCCGTGTGTTTGACTCTTACCCCTTCCCATAGAGAAGCCCCTGTGCCTCTAGCATCACTGACTGTTGACATCAGAAAGAGGAGAAGAAAGGTAACTGTGCTGGACGATGATGAATGATAATGTGGAGGGAATGCTGATGTTGGAACAATCAGCATGTTGCAGCCATGGCAGTAAAGTTTAGATCAGACAACAGTCAATCTAGAGAGACATTTTGATGAGGGACAAGATATTTTCATGGTCTTAAAGTATCTCCTCATAGATTATTTATTAGATTACTGTTAGCAGATTACTTATTATTAGTTGCAAGGGAAAAATAATTTTTCATTGGAGGAATGATCACCATGGCTGGGTGATAAAATTGAACATTGCCAAAGAGGGGCAGGTGGACTTAATGTGCCTTCAGATCTGACACCTGGAAAAGAGCACATCACCTCTGCAGTATTCTGGCTGATAATGCGTGACCTGAATAGAATCATGAGGAAATGTCAGACAAGTAAAAATGGGAATGTTTTATTGATATAAAAGAGGCAGGAGGACTATATTTTTCAGAAGTGTCCATGTCTTCAAAGACAAAGGAGAGTTGTGTGTTTCAGATAAATGGCAGCTAAATGCAATACCTGATCCTGGACAACATTCTGAATTGGATGCAAAAGAAATGCTATAAAGCACATTATTGGGTTAATTGAATATGGTGATAGATTAAAGTATTGCATCAAAATTAAATTTACTAAGACTGATAGCAACATTATGATTATGTAAGAATACCCCTACTTTTAAGAAATAAGTTCTGAAGTATTTAGAGGTACAGAGCCATGATGTATGGAACTTATCTCCACATGGCTCAAAAAAAAAATGTTGAGTGAATGTGCATGTCTGGAGAGAGTGAATGATTAAGTCTATGGGTTAAATGTTAATAGTAGGTAAATCTGGGTGAAGTACATGGCATTCTTTGTCCTATCCTTATTCTACAACTTTTTAGTAGGCTTGAAATTTTTTCCAAATAAAAAGTTTAAAAAAAAAGCCCAGCAATTATAACTGCGACTTAAAGAGAAAAGGAGGGTATGTGAAAAAATTCATGCATATTTTACTTCTCTTGGTGTGGGTTGTCTCCCCTTTGAGTTGTCTGTGGTAAATAAACATTTTGTCTTATGGCAGAGTGTTTTGTCACTCAGCTGGTGAAGCCATTTCTTTATCTATTGGCTAAGAAAGTACATTTGTGCAAGACAAGCAATGATAATGCTTTTCAAGCTGAGACATACCATTTGGTGTCATGGAAGAGTTTGTGATGAGGAGTTAGAGAGGCGGTTCTAGCTCCTTTCTGATACCTGCTGGCTGGATGGTCATGGGAAAGTTCTCTGACCTTTGGGAACTTAAGCTGCTGCATTTTAAAATAATGCCTGCCTACTTTCAAATTTTTATGGTTCAAATGAGAAAATGGACACGAAAGCTCTTTGTAAATAATAATGATTTCTTTGACAAACATTAAATTACTATTAATAGTTTTGGTTAAAGATGAAATGTGGCTTAGACTAGGGTAGAGATTTTCCTTAATTCAGGTGGCCCTTTCTCTTGTTAAATGTCAAGGCTGATTATACAAGAGTTTCTTTCCCCGGTGGACCCTTCTGTTCCTTCCTCCTTCCTCATTTCCTGCCTTTGCTATTCCAGGCAGAGCTTCAGTGACTGAAGTAGTTGTGGATTTTCTGAATTTCAGGAATGGTGAAGTAGAAGCATAGCAGAGGGTGTATAAGAGATGACATGTAAGTCGGCCTCAGTGGTTTATCCATCCTCACACATCTCATGGATCTAAAGTTCCTCAGAATTGCTCCTGCTTTCTTTGGAAATTGTATATGAGGCTCTGATGGATGGAGGGATCGTCCAGGCCTTCCAGGTGCCCCCGGTCAAAATCAGCCAGGAAAGGCCAGTGTGGTTTGGGGAAGGAAGGAGAAAGAATTGAAGAAGTCAGCTTCCTCATGAAAAGTGAAGGCAGTATGGGCCGGGGTGGCAGAAATTCATAAAACAAAGAATGGCAGAAATTCATAAAACAAAGGTGCAAGAAATAGTGTCTGCCTGAGTCACTGGAAGTGAAAGAATAGTATGCTGCTGGCTCTGAAGTCACATAAACCAGGACATTTAGAAGTTTAGTATTTAAAAGGGAAAGGACCTACCCATTTGAACAAGAATCTCTTAGTCTAAGCCATGTTTTGTCTTTAGCCAAAACTATCAACAGTAACTTAACGTTTGTAGAAGGAATTATTAGAAAAGATTCTAGGAAGTCCTGTAGAGTCATTAAAACCAGTGACTTTAATCTGGATTTGCTTTTGATTGAGGCTTTTTCTCCAGGGCGGTGCTACCCAGAGTTTGAAATGAGATGAAGAGCTTACTGTAGAGCATAGACCAGTAATCTGCTTCCTTTGGTGAGAAAGTCTCATACTGAAAGTAAAAATCAGCTGAAATACACAGCGTTTAGTGTTGGTAGTTGATTTCCATTGTGGCACATAATTACTATGTCTGTGTATATATCCAAACAATATATTGCTTAGTTTTGCTTATTTTTAAGCTTGATAAGAATGAAATGTTGCATGTAGTATTCTGCAACTTGCATTTTTTCCACTTAGTTAAGTTGTTAGGGTTCATTTGCTGTATGCAATGGTAGTAAATTATTTTTTATGGTTAAATAAAATTCTGTTGTAAGAATCCGTCATATTTTACCTGTTAACTCCACTTCCAACATTTGGTATTTTATTGCCAGTCTAGTGGACATAAAATAGTATATAATTCTGGTCTTAGTTTTCCCAAATAATAGAGAGGTTAAGCACCTTTCTTTTTAGTATCCTTTGGAGAACAGAGTTTGTGATAGTAATGCAGACACATTTTTCAGTCTTTTATCATATGGCTAGTACAGTTTTGTTTGTTTCTCTCTTTTTTGGTTTTTGTGTTTTGAACTATAGTTTAATAGTCTTTTAACTGTGTGTGCTTAGTCCACTTTCATTGCCAATATTCATCCTTTTGGATTGAAGTTTTTGTTGATTTGTGTTCTCATTCAATTTTTTTTTCTCTGCTGGTTTGGGAATTATGCATTCTCTATCTGTTCTTCTATGATCACCCTGAATGTACACTGTGTGCAGCTAATACTTTAAAGGCAATCAGTGGTTAAGGCATTCTAGTCCCCTTTCAGAAAAATGCAAAACTCATGGGACACCGAATGAGGAGTGTTTCCTTCTGTACTTCGGTGTTTCTTTCAATATTTCAGTTCTGTGTTTCACTACACAAATTAGACAACTGTTACTGTTCAGAGATGGTGTTTTTTAACCTTCTCTTATGTTTACCATATCTTGCTTCTCTTCCCTTCTTCCATACTATACCTTTCCTTTGGCAAAATATGCCTTATTCAGAATTTTCTTTCCTTAGAAACACTGGTGGTAACTTCTCTCAATTTTTGTTTATGTGCAAATGTCTTTATTTCACTCTCACAGTTCTCAGTGGACAATTGTTTTCTCCCAGCATTGGGAGCACACTGTGCCATTGTCTTTGGGCTTTTATTTCTGCTGTTAGAAAATCTACTGTTAGTTTTTCCTCTGGTATTCTTTAGTAGATGATGTGGCTTATTTTGAGATTGTTGATTTTTCACTGGTGTTCAGCAGTTTCACTACCGTATATCCAGGTGCAGGTTCTAGTTTTTACCCTGTTGTGTTTCATGTGTCTGTGGATTCATGTGACTCATTGGCTCTGAAAATTTCCCAGCTATTAATGCTTTCAACACTGTCTTTCCTCCATTCTCTGTTGTCTCCTTCTGGTTTTGGTTAAATAGATGTCAGAACTTCTCTTTTATTCCTCATGTCTTTAAATTCCTAATTGATATTTTCTTCCATGTTTTTCTCTGTTTCATTGTGGGTAAGAAAAATCTTAAGATTTGTCTTCTGGTTAGTAATTCTTTCTTCAGCTGTTCTGAATTTTTTAATTTAATCTACCTGTTGAGTTAATTTCATTGATTATATTTCTTCATTTTCAGAAGCTCTATTTCTGCTTTAAATCTGTCTGAATATATATATTTTTTTGCTTGCTCCATTTTTCACACCTTTAAACCACACCAAGCAGAGTTATATCCCTCTTCTGTATTTGATGATGCCGGTATCAGAAATCCTTGGTGGTCTCAGTCTGTGTTTGTGGCTTGTTTCCCAATGTGCATGGTGAGTTTTGATAATGTGCCAGTTGTTTGATTGTTATATGTTGGAATCCTGAGGTCTGTCTTCTTGAAACTTGTGTTTGTTTGTACTAGAAGCCAGGAGGATGCTTCAGACCCAGGACAACTTTTGTCCTTTTGGAAATTCAGGTTCCAGGCTGGGCTTGCCCTCCTCACTGGAAGCTGGAGATCTAGATGCCATGTCCTGTGCTGTTACTCACACTGCATGCAGGGCAAGCCCTGGTTTCTTCTTTGCTCACGTTCCAGTGCACGGTTCCTGCCATATCACCCTGGGATTTGCTCTCCTACCTGGAGTGAGCCAGTGCATTAAAAAGTATTTAAAAAAATAATTTATCCTGAATCTAATTATAGTATAGCAGAAGAACCCTGCAAATATCTAGTTCATCATAATTTCCAAATTAGTATTTTAGTTATTTTAAAGTGATATTTTAAAAGCAGTTTTTTGTACATACCCTTTATCGATTTTCTTAGACCCTTTAAATACTACATAGTACATAACTTTATTTGACCTAGGGATAGGAAAATAATGAAACAATGATCTCTGTGAAAGCAAACTAAACCACATCTGTGCTCATATCACATACTTTACCCTTGAACTTTTGCCTGGGTTTTTGTTTTTCCCCCTCGTTGATTTACTGAATATTTGCTTCCTTAGAAGTTCAAATCACTACTTTTGAAATAACTCATAAGAACTGAGTTCTTATTCAGTACCCCTTTATTTTGCTTCCCAATCTATTTACTGTTAAAATGCCATTTTTCTTTCTGGATAAAGGAGCCCCTTGTGGATCCCTCCCTTGGATGTCTTTGATCCTCAGGTGGACCCCAGAAAATACGTGTTTACTGTTGTGAATCAGAGGCATCATCTCCGTCAACTGCACGTCCTTGCATCGTGCGTGCCTCTGAATGGGCGTAGAGCTGCCACCAACAAGTGTTTGCTCTATAAATGCTAGTTGCCTTGGGTTGTCGCACATGAAAAATTTTTTTATTTCAAAATGGATGCCAACTGAGGTTGCTGATTTGTTTTTTATTCGTTCTGTAGCAAAATGATCCCCTGTAGCTAACCATCCCTTTACAGAGGCTGCACAGATCTGAAAGGTGTGTGTGGATTAGGACTTTGTGATGAAAGTGGTATGTTAGGCATGGCTCTAATTTGTAAGACCTTTATGTTGTGTAGTTTACAGGATTTTTATAATTTTAGTGTGATCATAGAAAAAATAGGCATTGGAAACATTCTCAGGAAATGTGGAGTTCTGTGTCTAGAGATTATTGGTGGGATTGTCTTTTATTGGCCCCAAACTTTCACTTGGCAAATAGGAATATCAGATAATTCTGTGGCTTTTCCTTCCTTGGATAGCACATTTTAGTGAGTAGTTACTTTGTGTCGTCATATTCTTGGGTCTTGTTGGCTGTCAGTTCAGTCACTACTGCTGTTTGCTTTCCAAGTGGTTTGGCTGGCTGAACACTCCAGAATTTTCTCCTGGGGTAGAACTGGAGAAGCTTGCTGGGAATGGCCAGTGCTTCCCGAGAAAGCCTGTGCCCAGCCTTCTGGACCAGGGAACCGTCACTCACAAGTGCAACTGCTTGAGTGTGGGGACGGGGATCTCGTGGCCACTACCCCCAGTTCTCTTGGCCTGGGCTGGGCACTTCATTTGGTAGAGTGGTGGCTGACCCTTTGAGCCTCCCAGTCCTCCTTTTTTGCTGTAAATATGTGTCCTTTTGAAAGGGGAGATTCAGATCATTAGCATGATTTTAACACAGTTCATCTAAGTGCAGTTTCTTTCCTGCTGCAAAGTTGTGAGGCTCTGCTCATGTCGAAATGTTGCAGAGACAGCTGAAGAATGTGGTCTGTCAGATGTCCTTCTCAGTGAGGCTGTTAGAAGCTGGGGGCTTGACAGTCATTGCTGAGATGAGTGTCCATAAACCTGAGTCTGGTCACCAGGCATCCAAACGACTCAGAGCCATGCTTTGCTGCATGTGTCCCTGTGTCCTAACTGTGTCCTCCAGGTGAACAGTTACTTGTCTCTTTCTGATCTGGCCCTGGAACACTGGCCATTCAAAACATTTTCCTCCTTTGTCATACAGCATAATGAATTTGTATATTTCTAAATAAGATTTTGAAAAGTAGGATTATTTTAAACACCTTTTTCTCCAACATGTCCCCCCCCTCACCAAATTCACATCTAAGTGCTTATTGTCATACCCTGTATATGATGCCTGCAAAAATGCCCACAGAATAATTTGTCTTTTTCTCAGGCAGGGTGTTCAGAGGTTGGCAGCTTGCCGTAGAGGGAGCTTTACTGGGTTCACTTGTGGTAGCCAGGCAGCCTGAGTTCTAGTTGAAGTTCTACTCAGTCTGTATGACTTTGGTTAATCACTTAGCCTCTCTGAGTTTTAGTTTCCCACCTAATAGCTACCATAATCTGTTCTGATGCTAGAGTGGTACTTCTCTAATGTTTTGTTCTTAGAACCCCTTTACACTCTTAAAAAATTTTGAGGACCCCAAGGAGCTTTGCTTATATGGGCTTGTGGCAGGGAAAAATGGCCCCAAAGATGTCCCCATGCTGCTCCCAGAACTGTGAATATATATACTTTACATGGCAAAAGAGATCATAGATATGATTAAGTTAGGATCTGGAGCTGGGGAGATTATCCTGGATTCAGTCCCCAGGGGCTCAGTGTCATCACAAAGGTTCTTTAAAAAAGGGAGGCAGGAGTGTCACAGTCAGAGAAGGAATTACAGGGATGGAACAGAGGCTGAAGCGAAGCCATTGCTCGAAGGGGGACCACAAGCCAAGGAGTGCAGGTGGCCTTTAGAGGCTGGAAAAGGCAAAGGACATACTCTGCCCTAGAGCTCCAGGCAGAGCTCAGCCCTGCCAACACCTTCATTCAGGCCCTCTAAGATGGTTTTTATTCTTCTGATCTCCAGGACTATAAGATAATTTGTGTTATCTAAAGCCACCACATTTGTAGTAATTTAGCAGCAGCAATAGGAAACCAATGCAGATATTTTCTGTATTGGGAATTAAAGTGAGAAATTTAAAAAATATTAATTCATTTAGAAATAATAAGCCATTATAGGTTGGCATATGTTACCTTTTTTTGAAAAAGAACTATTTTCTGACTATTAGTGAGAAGACTCTACTGCTTTTCATTTTTGTAAATCTCTTTCATGTTTGCCTTAATACAAGATAGCTGGATTTGTTTCCACGTTCAGTCTGTTGTGACGTCATGTGTCGTATAACCTCTAAAAACTCTCCTGTACACTCGCAAGAGAATGAGCTTAAAAAGACACGCATGTCTTAAGTGTTATTAGGAAAACAGTGGCCTCATGGACTACCTAAAAGGGTTGCAGAGACTTGCAGGGGTCCCCAGACCCACTTTGGGAACTTCTGGCCTAGAACATAGCCACATGGCCACACCTGGTTGCAGGAGTCTGGGAGCTACTGTTCTTATTCTGCTTGGCAGTTTAAAAAGTGTGTATGGTGTTCCTGTTATTAAGGAAGAAAGGAAGATCGGATATTAAGGGACATTTAGCAATCTCAACTTCAACTTCTTACATTACAGTTTCATATACATGGTAGGTAGACAATCACCAAAATGTTGGCCAGTCTCCCTGCCTTTCTCTTAGCTAGGAAAAATGGGCATTTTGCTTAGGCTGCATCATTTAGAAATACCTATGACAGAACAACACAATGGCTTGTAGGCCGAGGCATAATTGCAGTGACTTGCATTTTTAGCATTTGTAGATAAATTATATGAAATATCTTTTGTTTGGTGCTTACAGGAAGCTTCTTGATATCTTGTTTGGGTCTTTTGAACTTAACAATATGCTTCCTTTCCTTGGGTAGGAGGAAAGTTGGAATTGAAATGAGATTCAGTCTCAGCTTTGATTCATAGTTATTCTTCATGGGTTTGAAAATACAGGGGGTGTGACATTTCCTCTGGGTCATTTTGTGAAGAGTTCCTGCCGCTCCCTGGCAGCGTCCTGTTGCTGGATAATGACCCAGTTCCAGTTTCTGATGTGAAGAGCTGTTAGGGATAATGTGTGAAGTAGCTTGTCTACTTTTAAAAAATGGATATAAATAATAGCGAGACAGCTTGGGCTTAAGTGGTTTAATTCTCAGCTTAATCTAAGGCTTAATACAAATCTCATTAATTGATGACTATGTGTTTAATGCATTTGAATGCTACCCTCATCTTTGAATTGATTGTTATAATACATTTTGGGCGAGTGAGGGCTTGGGAGATATTTTAACATCCTCTGTGTGTTCTTGAACTACTATGCCAACCTCTGGGATGGGAGGTTTTATGTCTTTTGCACCTTAGACTATCCATGTGCTAAATGAACTGATTAGGAAAGGGGGTTTTGGTTAGAGTTTGGGGTGGATTGGAAGCATAGAAGGTAATTTTAGAGCCTGGAACACTTGTGGGGGAAGGTGTACTTGTTTGGGAGCCATACGGGGTGGGTACTCTGGGGGCCAGAGGGCCACACCAGTGTCTGGGCACCTTTCTGAGCCAGAGCAGAAAAGGGCAGGTTTACTTGCTGGGCTCATTTTCTCAGGGGCTGGTGCAAACCATTTTGAGATGACCTGTTCCTGTTTTACCTTGTGGCTTACTTACAGTGTATGGCCAAGCAGGGCCCATCTCAGTTGAACCATTGGTTAAAATAACCGTGGAAGCAGTTTGGTGTAACTTGACCTTGTGGGACTGGAGACTTGCTGGTACTTAGCGCCTTGTACGTTAGAAGCCGAGTGTTTTTAGTGACCAGCAGCATAACGGTAGCGGTTATTACCCATATGTGGGCATAAGAGAAAAACTGTAAGCGAAACTGGTGGAAGAGTGTCTTTGTTAGTTTTTGAATGTATTTCAGATCATTACCTGGTGGCTGTCTGAATTAGCCGTCTGTGAGGTTTGCTAGGCATTGCCATAGGGGTGAAGTGTGTCTGGTTGAGCCGCTCTCCCTTCTTTTTAGGGGGTTAACTTCCATGTGCACATCTTACCTTGTTCTGCTGCTTGGTGACAAAGGTCAAGGGGCTGCTTAAGAGAAAGCCTTGGTGAAAAACCGTGTGATGATTTATTGCAACAGCTAGTGGTTTTGGAAACATGGACGAGAATAATTTTTTGAAACTTACAAATATTGCAAAACAATTGTTTTAAGATTGCAAAACAATTAGTGTTTAGATTTGGGAGATTCTACATTTGCTACTCACTAAGTATAAACAATTTCAGTGTGTGAGAGGCTGTACTGCGGGGCCTAGAGCACTGTCTTCCTTTCCCCACCGCTCTTTTGTGGTGGCCTGGGGGCCTCCCTGGGAGCTGGCGCAGGAGGCCTTTCAGGATTGTCTTCAGCCTCCACAGGCCTTCACACCTGGTGTCACTCCTTCACAGAAGGCCCCCAGGGTGTTTTGGAAGTGGTGTGTGACAGTTTACAAAACATGAGAGCCTCTCTGGGAAGAGGCAGACAAATTTACAAGCAACTAGTTGTCCAGTGCAAGCTTTTCTCTCTCTTCATTTCTTAACTGATTTCCTGGGTGGCACCCACAGCAGCTGCTGCCCAAGCTTACTGCTGTTGGGACTCCCGGCAGATGCCCTTAGACACCAAATCATGGAGCAGAGCTCGCCCTTTCCCTTCCTCTTCTCTGCCTCAGAGTATATTGGCCATTTTCCTGGCAGGTGCCAAGCTGGTCCTGAGCTTTTATCGTGCGTGGGCAAGTCTTGTTTCTTCCTCTGTCACACTGTCCTGTCCCCACCCTCTCTCAGGCACCCTAGCATCCTGCTGTTATATTCAGCTGCACCCGGGTACATGTCTTGAAATGGACCTGCTGTCTTATGCCTCCAATTGGTGTTTCCTGTTGAGACCCATCTGTCTCTGTCCACTCCCTCAGAGCCTGGATATGCACATTGTAATCTAGTAGTTGTGCCTTAAATAGTCATAAAACATGTACTAACTGCCTGCCATGTGCATGGGAGCAGAGGTAAACCAGACCATTGGGGAGATTGATCAAGGCGAGAAACACTGGGTCAAAGAGCAGTAAGATCACTGTGAACAATGCGTGTGCAGGATAGAGTTATGAGGACACAGGGGAGAGGGAGCAGCTCTGCCTCGAAAGGTATGTGAGGAGGAGAGGGTTATGCCAGCCACCAGCTAGAAGCTGGTGGTGGGTTACTGTGCCCCCTTCCTGAGAGGACTTCACTGTGGTGACTAGTCTCAAGCAGAGGCACACGTCCGTAACTAGAGGATTTCTAAAGGTGGAATTGGCTCACTGTGGCAGGTGGTTGTAAAGAAATTTAGGGGGCTGCAGGTGTCCCTAAGGTGACATCACACGGGTGATTGCCAGGTCTGGATGACTTTTGGGCCAGGCTCTGACCGAAGGCAAGGTCAGCAATCTGTGGCACATTTGCTAAGGCCTAGAGGGCTTCCTCGTATTCTTCTGCTTTGAGAATTTGTTGGTTACATACTGAGCGCTCAGTGGCTTAGATACTTGGATACCGTGTTTATGCTGGAAGGCCTCAAGTACTGAGTCTGAGAATGAGGCTACATCGCAAGGGCCTCCCAGTCTAAATGAGATCGTGTTTTGATTTTCAGGGTACCTTTCACTTTTTTGTTCATGGCTAGTACATGTCAGAGCTTGTAATTGTGTGTGTATGTGAATGTATCACCACTGTAAATTCTTTTTGAGGCCGTAACTATTGCTCTTCTGTTCACCATTTTATCCATACTAGCTCCACTGGACTTAGCATACAATAAATGAAGAATGAACAGGGCAGACTGAAAAGTGAACTTGTTTGTCAGCAGTGGTTTATACAAAGCAGAATGAGAACAGATCTTTGACTTTTAATTTGGTCAAGAGAAAAACACAAGAAAAATGTCATCGTCATTTAGCAAAGTCTATCCAGACATGATGTTCATAAAAATAAAAAAGGTCTTTACATGCTTTGATGGGACCAGTCTATATCCTGATTGTGAAAGTAGTTACGTGAATATGTACATAAAGTTTTATAGAACTGTATGAAAAGAAAACAGATAAAACATATAAAAATGAATGAAATCTGAACAAGGTCTGTAGTTCAGTGAATAGCACTGTGCCAATGTCCAGTTTCTATTTGATGATTGTATTATGGTTATGTAAGATCAAGGTGGGCACCTTGATAAGGATACATAGGAACTCTGCTCTTTTCACAACTTCTATGTGAGTCTAAAATATTTCAAAGTCAAAAGCTAAAAGAAATACACAGTGAGACCTTCCCTCCCTCCCCCCTCTTCTCCCTCCAGGCCCCCTGCTCCCTCCCCCCCTTCTTCCCTCTCCCCTGATCCCCTCTTTTCCCCCTGCCCCCTCCCTCTCCTCTCCTCCTTTTTCCCCCACCCCCTTCTCCCCTTCCCCCCACTTTCCCTCCCTCCCCCCTCTTCTCCCTCCAGGCCCCCTGCTCCCTCCCCCCTTCTCCCCTCCCCCCAGATCGACTCTTTTCCTCCTGCCCCCTCCCTCCTTCCTCCCTCCCTCTCTCCCTCCCCTCTCCGCTCCAGCCTTCCAGGGAGCCTGGCACACCAGGCACTGCCACTGGCCACCGGGATCCCACCACGCTCCATCTCCATGTCCACTTCTGCCCGGGAGGGCGGCGCCTCCCCTCGGCCCGCCCCTGACTGGCTCCCAGGCCGCTGACGGCCTCTCCGGTAGAAGTGGTGTCCAGGTGGCCGGCCAGGCTCCCAGGCACTGAATCTAAGAGAATAGAGTCCAACTTCATTACCTGCAATGGCTAACGAAGCTCAGCCTTGTCCGTGTGACATTGGCCACAAGACCGAGTATGGCGGGATGGAGGATGAAGTCCAGGTCCAGCACATCAAGGCTTATGTCACCAAATCCTCCATTGACACGAGCAAGGCCGTGGTCGTCCTTCAAGATATATTTGTCTGGCAAGTGCCCAATACGAGATATATGGCTGACATGATTGCAGGAAATGGATACACGACCATTGTCCCAGCCTTCTTCGTAGGTCAAGAGCCCTGGCACCCCTCTAGGGACTGGTCCACTTTCCCCTGAGTGGTGGAAATCAAGAGATGCCCAAAAGATCAATAAAGAGGTAGAGGTTTTCTTGAAGTATCTGAAACAACAGTGTCATGCCCAGAAAATTGTCGTCGTGGGATTCTGCTGGGGTGGAGTGGCTGTCCATCACGTGATGATGAAATACCCAGAATTCTGGGCAGGGGTGTCCATCTACGGTAAATCTGTCTTGTACATTTTTACACAGTGAGATCAGGAGGAGTGGATGAAGGACAACCACAAGCCTCTTCCCAAGCCAGAAGTTCTGGGTACAACGCAAAACCCAGGCATTGTTAGGTACTCTCAAGACGTGCATAGCTTAAAGAACCCCACACTGTTCATCTTTGCTGAAAACGATGCCGTGATTCCTCTTGAGCAAGTCGCTTTGCTGACTCAGAAGTTGAAAGAGCACTGCCAAGTGGAATATCAAATTAAAATATTTTCTGGGCAAACCCACGGGTTTGTGCATCGAAAGAAAGAGGCTTGTTCACCTGAAGACAAGCCCTATATTGACGAGGCAGGGAGGAATTTAATTGAATGGCTGAACAAGTATTTTTAGCAGTAGCCAAGTCCAAACTTTCTCAACTTAGTTTGCATCCAGAAATGTGCTTTGAAACACCCAGTCATTTGATTTAATTTTCACTTTATATAAAATAAATCAAGGAATCCTGAAAAAAAAAAAAGAAATACACAGTGAAATGCCACACATATCTATTAAAAAAACTGACAAAATAAAAACGGGTAATACAAAGCCCTGGTAAAGATGTGGAGCAACTAGAACTTTCTTACATGGCTGGTGGGAATGCAAAAGGGAACGGCCACTTTGGAAAACAGGTAGTTTCTTACTGACTTAAATGTATACTTAACATGTAAATCAGCAAGCAATTCCACTCCTAGGTTTTTACCCAAGAGAAATGGAAACTTCTGTGCACACAAAAACCTGTAGGCTAGTATTTCTTACAGTTTTATTCATAACTGCCAAAGACTGGAATAAATTCAAATGTCCTTCAATAAGTAACTGGATGAACAAGCTAATATATCAGTATATCTCTGCAATATTTCAGAATATTACTCGGCAAAAGAAAGGAACAAATACAGTTATTTGGATGACTCTCCAATGTATTATGTTTTGTGAAAGAAGCCAGACTCAAAAAGATACATTTCATGTGACTCTAAAGGGTACATACATACTGTATGATTCCACTTCGGTGACATTCTGGAAGAGGCTAAACAATAAGGTCAGAAAACAGATCAGTAGTTGTCTGGGACTGGAGTGGGGGAGAAGATTGACTTACAAAGGGCACAGGGAACTTTGGGATGAATGAAGTGTTCTGTATCTTAATTGTGGAGGTGATTACATGACTGTATGTTTTGGTCAAAATTCATGGAACCGTATGCTAAAAATGATGGGTTACTGCCTGGGAATTATACCCCAGTCAATCTAACTTTAAGGTGAAAACACTACCCCCAGTAAAAATAAATAATTAACAATGTTCTTTGGCTTAAATATGCATGAAGAATTAAGTATATGCCATTTGTCCATGGCTGAATATCAAAATGTCTCACTCAAACCACGTGAGCATAGCCTCTTCAGTTCTTTGGCCTCTAACTGAGCAGTAGAACTAACTGTTACCGGAGAGGCGGATGCTCTAACATTGTTAAACAGAATGCTGCTGGGAGATTAAAGCAAGAGCTTCTGACTGTAGCATTAGCAGAGGCAGTCTTTAGAATGCGAGCATTCAATCTAATGTCATTCTTTCTCCTCTCCTGCTCCTTTGCCATTAGAAGAGTCATTTATAGAGTACACTTGAGTTCTTGGATTGTTTTAAATCTCAGCCATAGCAATTGTGTTATGATTCCCCCCACCCCCTACCACCACACACACACAGAATGGATTATAAAATGTCCTGTTGGGAAAACCAACATGTTTAATTTGATGAAACCAGGGAGGGCTAATTTCAGCACTCCAGCCAGTAGTTTAATTTAAATATAACTCACAAATGTTTCTAGCAAGAACTGGAAGTTTCAAACTGGAAATTTGAAGCCCTGGAGTTCTGAAGTGGTCTCTCTTGATAATCAACATCCTTGGTAAATCAAAGTCAAAATTTAATTTTGAAAGAAGATTTAAACTCTGAACTCTTGGCCATGATTTGTGGGTCTGAAGGATAGAAATTCTGTCTTGAGGCGACAGATACCTGGATAATGCATATGCGATTACAATAGTCTTGTCCCAGCAGAAGACTCCTTGTTAATTTAAAACCAATTTAATGTGATCCAGTATCATTCCAGTTGAGCAAGCACTTAATAATCGTTAACCACATGTCATGACTGTTAAGAGGGGTTGGTTGGCACAGGTGAATGGGCCTCAAGTCCTGTTTTCAATTTCACCATCCAACAGGGCTGACCAAGCTATTTGTAGCCCCCCTTTAATTCAGCTACAAGAGAAGAGGTGTATGGAGGAACTTTGGCCTAGGAGGTAACACTTGACTTGGGCCTTGATCTGTGAGTGAAATTTTATCCAGTGTGGAAAAGAGAGAGCCCAGATTCTTCATATAGAAGAAACCAAGTGCTATGTGAAAGCTTATTTATTTATTTATTTTATGCTGTCCTGGTTTTATTGAGAAATATGTGAAAGCTTTTGTAGTCAGGGAATCTTGACATAGAAACTGGGAAAAGAATTTCTTCCCTCCCTCCCCAGTGAAATAAGAGTTAAAATAAAAGGATTATATATGTAGCATATTTCAGACTATCCAAAAAGATAAAAAATTATAAGTAATTTACCCCCATTTTCTCCTTTGTATTACTTTCGATTGCTGCTATAATTAATTACCACAATTTAGTGTTGTAAAACAACACAGATTTATTATCTTATGCTTCTGTAAGTCAGAAGCCTGACATGGGCCTCACTGGGTTAAAATGAGTGTGTCAGAGGCTTTTGAGCTTTTCCAGCTTCCAGAGGCTGCCAGTATTCTTTGGCTCATGGCTTCTTTATCTTCTCTAGTCAAATCCAGGAAAGGGTCTCTGATTTTAAGGACCCATGTGATTAGATTGGTCCTACCTGGGTTATCCAGGATACTCTCAGCATCTCCGCATCCTTCATTTGTCACACCTGCAGAGGTCCTTTTGCCATGCAAATAATACAGTCTCAGATTCTGGGGTCAGGATGTGGATGTGGGGGCCATTATTTTGCCTACCATATCCTTCCACCCTTATTCCTTTTTTCTTTTCCTCTCCGCTGGTTAACTATTTGAACTCCAAAGCTAGTATATGTGTATTAAAAAAAAATTTTTTTTTATCCATGTTTGATCATAGTATTAAGGTTTTAGACCTTAAAACTCTTTCCTTTTATCAGCACCCACTGAACTACCTCTTTTATTTTAAGTGCTGTAATAGTATTCTAGTTAGTAGATATTATTTTTTTGATGGTCACAATACTGGAGTGACCATCATTAGACATAAGTTTCACATACTTTTTCACACATACTTAGGGAAAATACACTGACTTGTGTAGGGAATATACACTGAATAAAAGTATATGTGGGTTGTTAATTTTGAAAGAAGAATTTGAGAAGTTAATAAGGAAAAGAAAAGGAATGTTTGATACTGAAGAAAGAAGTTCTTTAAACACATTGAAGAAGGCAGTGAGCATTAATTTATGGTTCATTCTGTGCCGTTCACTATGCCAGAGGGATGACTTCCTTTTCTCATTTGATACTTCATTCTGATACCAAGAGAGATATTGTTGGCCCGACTTCACTGAGGAGGAAAGCAAGCAGTTGAAGGTTGGTCACAGCTCTTGGATTCAGTCCCACCACATCACGCTGTAAGGACAGTGGGGTACCTCTTAAAGTCTACATCTCACTCCTCAAGGACGGTCAGCAAAATGGTGAATCTTTTAATACCCTTAGATTGGTGAGCTTTTCAGATGTCTGAGGGGCCCTTCTATGCATTCTCATTTGATTTTTACCTAAAGTGAACATCTCATGGGGTGAGGGGCTGTAGTTGTAAACAAGAGTATTGCTGCCGCACAGCAGTCTCAGGGAGCCCGTGGTTGCCCTGTCTGGGGCGGCTCAGCTGAGTGGCTGGGGCACGTGGGGGTGCAGTGGGGCCACCATGACCAGACATTCTCTGCAAGCTGTGCCCAACAGGATCTGCTGTGGGAGATTAAAAAGGCCTCAGCCTGTCTCAGACTGAGTGGGGCTTTACTGTGGCCAGGGGAGCCACTGGTCTGGAGTGCCTGGTCAGAACAGAGGTTCTGGGAGTTGCCACTCTGGGGTGTTACTGTATTGGGGTTAGAAGCCCCTGAGGATAGCATGAGGCCATTTAGGGCTGCTTTTCCAACAAAGCACCAAGCACACATAATTGCCAGCTTTGTCTTGCCTGGTAGAACCAGTGGTGGCTGGTAAGTGGTATTATTGTAGCAGGCTGTTGGCTGTTAGCTGACTATGGGAAGAAGGAGATGTGGTAGACCCCATGGTAAGTTGGCTTGGATGCAGGTGATAGGGTTTGCCACGGGTCATAAATATCGGGTGCTGTTCAGGGTGCAGGGTTGCCTCCCAGGGCTCAGGCCTTATTCCATTCTTGTAGAGAGGTGATCATGCATGCAGAATTGTGTTTATTGCTACTCCAGAGTGAGCAGTTTTGATAAAGGAGTGTCAGAGCCACCAGCTCTTTAGCCTGTGTAGCTTGGCTCTGGCTGGCCTGGGCCCAGGGCCTCTGTGCTCTGGGCCTCTGTCACTTAGAAGAGCTACATGGGAGAGCAGAGACAAGGGGCTGCTTGTGCAAATTCAGACCAGTGGCAGCTGCAAAAAGGAGAGTGATAAAGTCCTTCTGTTTTGCTTTCATTCAACTCTAAATGATCCTTTAGGATTTTTACAACATTGCAGTATTCCTTAGGAAAGCTTGACTTGGGGCCATTTATTCTGAGAGTATTAGGGACCTTCTGTGCGGGGAGGTGCTCACTGCCCAGAGGACCATCTGACAGGGATGAAGCTGTTGGTTAGACATGGCTACCAGTGGGCTGTGTAATCTTGCGTCACCTTGTCTGGGTCTAGAAGCCAGGAGGCAGGACCGGAGCAGCTGAGTGATTCTCGCTGGGTGCCAGCACTTTGGGTACCTGATGCATTTGCTGCTCTGACACTGGGCTCTAACCAGCACGCTTCCCCGAGGTTGTGGAGCCTGATGGGGCTGCAGCAGTGATTAGTTCTGGGAGCCTGAGGAAGTGACTTCACCTTCTTCACCTCCTTGAGCAGGTGGGGGCTGAGTCATTGGATCACGGTGCTGTCCCAAACATGCAGTCCACTTCTGTGAGGTAATGTGTGTGTAAAGCACTTCGCGGTGCCTCTGGCATCTGGTAAGTGTGCAGCTAGTGGTGGCTACTACTAACGTGTCAACTGTGTGTATGTGAGAGTCGTGCAGTGCTGTCCTTTAATTTCCTGTCCGGGAGTGAATGGCTCCCATTATCTTTAATTTTAAAAGAATTCTGATGACTGTGTGCCCCCAGGAAGTCCTTTCCCCCAGGGCTCTCTGTTCCCTCCCCTCACTCTGATTTATTCCAGAGGCATGCTGGTGACTGACCGGGTGGCCTGGGGATGGCAGACCCACTTACTGGACTTCCCTTTTGGAAGAGGATTCTGTAACATGACATGAAACCAAAAACAAACCTGATGTAAATGGCTCAACTTGGGACTTCTCAGTTCAGGCTTAACTATTTTAGCATGGGCTTTTCATGGTTCTAACTTCTGTTATTAGAAAAGAAATTCGAAAGGCATAGAGGCTGCAGTAGAGAAACGCACTTTATGGTCTCCTTGAGGGAGAACACAGAAGCGTGAGGAGGAAGGCTTAATCTCTACCCAAATATTTATTTATATTTGGTCTTTTTAAAGAATGAGAGACGCAAAAATGAGTTCAACCCATGTGGTCCTTGTCATCATGGAGGCTCATTTATTGGGGCAGGGCCAAACTTAAATTACAGAAATAATGATTTAATTACAGTTGATATAGTGCTAAGAGGATAACACTCTTAGAATAAGTGGAAGGTAGGATCTGTAAGTGATGGAGAGTTCAGGAGAGTCACCCCGGGGCATGGACTTTTCACTTGAGGTTTGAAGGAGTAGAGAGGAGAGTAAGCAAGAGAGATGGGCAAAGTGTCTCTGTAGGCTGCAGGGACACAGAGGCAAAGGCCCTGGGACCGAAAGGAGCTAGGCTCCTGGAGAAGCTGAAAGAAGGCCCTGGTAGCTTAGAGGCTAGTAAGCTCTGGGGACAGAGGTGTGAATGATCCAAGGGTGGGCAAGGGTTGTACTGTGCCTGCAGGCCTGGACTTCCAGAATCCAGATTTTATTCCCAAGAGCCCTGGGAAGCTTTGAGCTGTTTAGAGAGGGGCCATGACATGGTTACACATGGATTTTCAAAAGATCACTCAGGCTTCTTCATGGAGAATAGATTTGGGGGGTATGGAGAGACCAATTTGGAGGCCTCTGTAGGCATTTTTGGAGGCTTCTAAGTTTGTGATGACAAGTCCTTGTGTTGCTCAAATGGGGAATGGGGGCGAATATTAGGAGGTGCAGTTACAGGATGCCTGATTGACTGCATGGGGAGATGGTGAGGGAGGAGGGACTCCCAGCTCAGTTCCAGTCCCAAGCCACTGGGAGAAGGGTGGTGCCATCTGGGCATATAGAAAATGAGGGGATTGTCTGCCCAACACTGTCCTTCCCCTCGGGAATGCGCTTGCCTAGCTACTGGCTGTTCTTGCTCCCTGTTTCCCTCAGGCAGCCCCTTGCCAGGGGACCTTCCAGGACTGCTGTCACATCGGCCCGCCTGCTCTGTTCTATGCCAGGGCATCTGTCACTGTCTGACAAAGTGCTTCTTTATTACTGGTTTATAGTATATATGTCCTCTTAGGAGAATGTGAGCTCCTTGAGGACAAGCGCTAATACCTGTTATATTCCCTGTTGTGTCCATAGCACCTAGGACAGTACCTGAAATCAGAAGGCCCTCAACAGGAACTCAATGAATGAATCATGAGCTTGGTTTTGGTTCTGGTTTTTGTATCCTTTTCAAATGGAATTGACTTGTAAATAACCTGAGAATAGAAACAGGTGGGGGTAGTGGTGCTGTGTATTTGCCATGTCAAGTTTTTTTGTTTTTTTAGGCAGGATGGACATATAAATTTTTATTTTCTTTGTTTTTTTTTTAATTCAGAGTTTGACATGATTGAAGAGAGCAGCTATGAAATGTTTGAGTATCACATTTTTGTTCTGTTCTAATGGTTATAAATATCTAGCCCTCCATCTGATATATTGTTCAGATTTGGGGGCTAAATTATAGCACATTGCAATTCCTCTAGACTAATTTTTATTTTAGGCGGGGTCACTGGCTTAATTGTACTATTGGTACTTTCTGGAGAAAGGTATAGAGGCTCCGATCAAAACCTCCTTAAAGGAGAAATTTTAGAACAGCCCTGGATTAAAACCTTTTGTTGAAAAGACCTATAATTCAGAGATGTTTTTCTGAATCTTTTCGATTTGAGGGAATAAGTCAACTGCTGTGCCTTGTAAAAAATGAGCAGGTGCTGTGCTGTGAAAGAGGAGGCTGTATGTGGAATGGTCATGAGTGTGGCTGTTAAGAGTCACACCTCTGAATGTCCCCTCTGTCACTTACTAGTTATGTAATCTTGCACAAGTTAAGTTACCTAACCTCTTTTTACAAAGTAGGTATTACAAAAATTGTGTTACTATTTGAGGAAGTGGGAGAAGAATGTGCGTTATTGTTATCATTTATAAGCTAACATAATTGATGCTATTACTAAACGGGATTTAAAGTAGAACTATTTTAAAGAGAACTAAATGTTTATAGAGTATGATTGGCCCAATCCAGTGTTCCCCAAACATGCCTGAGCATAAGAATCTCTTTAGGGTGCTTGTTAAAAAAACAGAATCTCAGGCACCACCCCGACGTGGTGAATCAGATCTCCAGAGGAGGGGCCTGGGAATCTTGCTAGGTAGGTAGGGTGATGACACACCCTGGATTTTGTGAGCCTGTCCTTGGTTTCAGATATTCTGCCTGGTGGATTCTAGATGTATGTTTATACTTGTCAGATTGTGTCCCATATTTATGCAGGAAATATGTTCACCATTCATATAGGCCATCTTATTCAGAATCTTCTCTCTAATCAAAGCAGATTTAATGTGCTTTTCTGAGTTCCCAGGAATATGGGAGGATATGTAGCTATAAAACAGCATAGCGTTGGTGTAAGTTACTTACTTGGATTTCTTGGGCTTCTTTTTTTCTCTGTACAAAACATGTGCATTCTTAATAACCTGCTCTGTGAAATATATGCAGTGATGTGGTCAGTATGTCTTGACAGCCGTCTGCCCCTCCCAAGTTTCTGAGGCCTGACTCTACAAGCTGTCAGAATGACGGTGCGGTGTTAGTTGTGCACATGGAGGTGATCCCCAGGCTTGCTCATTGGAGGCCCAGCCCGCTGAGCTGTTCTTCCCTGCTCTGAGGGCTGGGAACCAGGAAGGAACGTTCCACTTGATGCCACTTGGGACAGCATGTTCTTAGTCAACTATTCTGTAAAAACAGCATTTGGTCGTTTTCACACAAGCCCGCAAGTTCATTTCCCCTCTCTGGCCCAGGCAGTAACTAATCATTTCCTTATCAGTGAACAAAGGAAGATGAGCATCTAAAACTTTTCCTGAGAGGGCCAAGCTTTCTGCAGATGTCACAAATGGAGTTTACATCCCTTGGAGGAATATAGGATCCCCATTTTCAGTAAGGTGATACTCCCATGTCACATAATTCTCTAAAGATTTAAAGAATTTTCTCTAGCAGCCATTTTTAGTACTGGTCATGGTTTAGCCCTGATATTTTACCTTACCTTATTTCAGGTTGGGCTTAATTGTATCTTTTGTTCTGTTTGCATTATCATGGGAGAAATTAGTTTTGCTGAGAATCTTAATTTGGATGATTAAGTTCATTTTCTGACCTCTGACCAATCAATCCAAGTTTTGAAGCTGTTGTTAAAATTGAAAAGTTGATTCATGTTTGTAAATTTGCACCTTTTACTTCCTTAGAAAAAGCCTGTGAGGTCTTGAGGGCATCTACCTAAAAACATTTAAAGTTAAGGATCTGGAGATTGAAAGGAAAGGTATTTTTTTCTTTTCCTTCCTGCCCTTGTATTCTCATGTGACAAAATCTTGTATCTGTACAGTGTGAAATAGCAGAATCCTATAATTCTAGTGAATTTAAAAACAACCTATTAGGAAAATGTTGTGAAACACAGGCAGATATTTGTTGTCCTGTGGGCATTAGGGAAGGTGGGAGGCGGGGTCAGTATCCGGGTGAGTCTGCCTTCTCTCACATGGACACACAGGGAGAAGCAGGCCCTCAGAGGGGCCTTAACATTCCTCTTCACGCTCTCTGAAGCTCAGTTACAGGGGGAATCTGGACCTACAGTTTTCTTTCCTGACTTCTCTTGCTCCGGCTTTTTTCTTTCTTTCCCCATTTGTAACTCATCTTTGTGTGGGTAGAAGCTGGAGGTGGAAATTCAAGAGTCATCATTTTACGGGCAGTAGGGATGATTACCCAGTAAGTGGTTCTGATCAGTCATAGCTACAGGTGGGTACCTTGTCAGGTGAGAGGCCCTTGCGGGAGGAGGGAGTTTATGGAAGAATAGCTAGGCACCCAGCTGCTCAGATGCTGTTGACCAGGAGGAGGCAAGGCCCATGCTGGGCATTTCTAAATGCAAATACAGTATGTAAGGAAAAACAGTCTCTGTCCACAAAGCAAGTTCTCTGCTCAAAGAAACAAATTTAAAAAACCAATAAGACTTAATTCTTTCCTTCCTCCAGCAAACATACATACAACAAAAATGGACAGTGAAGCAAGATGTGTAATTTCAACTTTAATACCCATACTTAAAATTGTAATTGTTTATGTAATTATGTCTAATTTTTCTTTAAAAAAGCCCTAAGATTATTTTGCTAGGGTTTTAATGATACTGTGTATTTCAGTATCTCGCCCCGTTGTCTAATGTCTTTGAGGTTGGGGCTTCTATCTTATACTTCTTTGGAAACTCTGTGGCACAGGACCCAGAACAGAGCACCTTCTAAAGACTTAGGATGACTTGTTGAATTGGACTGAAGCATGACTCGGTGAGGTTTGTGTAGGTGGAGCTCTGCACTACTTGCTTGTGGGTGTTTCACATGTTCGTGATATTTATTTACAAGCTGTTTTAGCTCAAGAAATGCCTGCTAAGTTTTCTTGTGAATCATATGGAATTATCTCTGTGAATTAATTTCCCTAATTAGCCCAGAGAGGAGGGAAAAATCAAACATGTTTCATTAAGTGTTCTGCCTAGAGTAATTTAAAGATGTAACAAAATACCTCTGTATATAATATACAATGTATGTATAAAATTATGTGTAAAATTATGTATAAGGCAGATAATTATAAATAGTTGCCATTTAATTTTTAGATACTTTAGAACCCTGTCTTCATTTGCATCTGCATTAGCACGATGGCGTTTGTGGACTGGATTCTCTCCCTCTCAGTCCTCAGTACTGAAGGAGCAATGGGGAGGGGCTGTGCGTGGGGGACTGTGGCAGCACAGATTTGGGGGAAGCACTGGTGTTATTGCCAGAGTCTAAATCGCAAGAGAGGAAGGCAGGGGATGCATGTGGGGAGACTGGGCACCCCGTGCAGATCCTTGTCCTCAGAGAAGTTCTGACTTCCTCTTTGGGTTTTAAGCAGGAAATGACAAGATACAGTTTCTGCTGCAGGAAGGTCTCTTCTGCACGGTTTTGGGTAGTGGACCAAAGGCCACATCAGCAGTTGCCGATAGAATTGTTCCTTACTCAGCCCTCGCTATTCCTATCTCTGCTTTATTTCCTTGGGAGCACTTGTCACCAGAGCACACAGTCTGTGCTTTATTTATTTACTGGTTCTCTGTCTGCCTTGCCTAACTAGGATGTAAACTCCTCAGGAACAGAGGGATATGTCTGTTTTCCTACTGTGGTATCTCCAGTGCCACCATACTGCTTAGCAAGTAACAGGTGCTCAGTGAATATTTGTTAACCAATCAAACACATGAGTCAGTTTCTGAAATCAAAGGGTGTTCTTGTTCTTTCCACAAATTTAACAATGGATTAAAAAAGGAATAAAATAATATCAATTCAGTGTGGAAACTAGACAGCACCTTAAACAAGGGATCAAAATGATCACCAGTAAGGGACAGCAGGTGTCACATGCCTCTTATATTGTACCCCAGCCAAGAATGTGGCAGCTGAATGTAATCCTGGGGAAACATCAAAGAGACCCAAAATGAAGGATATTCTCTAAAGTAACTGGCATGTGTTCCTTAAAAACATCAGTGTCATGAAAGACAAGGCCGAAGGACCGTTTCCGTTTAAAAGGGACGTGAGACTTAAATGTCGTTTGTGATCCTGTGCTGGATCCTGGGGAAAGGAGAAGTGCTGTAAAGGACATGAAGGCCATTGATGCCATGAAAATAGTGCAAAGGGGGCGGGATAACAGGGTGAGTGAGAGTGCCTGCATCTAATGTAGCTCTCTGGGGAGGCTGTCAGGATTCACAAGCCACTTCTCCCATGGCTTGGGCCTTGCACGGGCAGCAGGCGAAAGATCTGAAGGGGCAAGAACTCTGGAGCGGGACTGGAGAGACCTGGCTTCTAGTCCAGGCTCTGCCCCCAAAGCTGTGTGGCCATGGCTCCTTCTCAGAGGTTGGAGTTCTGAGGTTCAGAGACTCTGTGGCCATTACATGATTTTGAATCTGATCAACAGACCTAGTCCCAGGGCCGTGAATGCTAGGCAGAGGCCATAGAGACACCTAAAGGTTTGCTGTGGCTGCCTCTGGGGCTGGGATTCAGATTTCAAAAATGAGTGAAGGGGGAAAAAGTAAACACAACGACTGACAAGGTACCCTGTCTGTTAGCACTGACATTCCTGTGGGCTGCTGTTTCGTGACCAAATTACAGTGAAAACAGGTATCGAGTAATCAAACATACAGTTTTGGGGAGAATGTATGTCTTCCTATCTTTGAGAGTGTTGAAGCTAATTTCAGCAGTTTATTTTACACAGCACACTTTGTCATCAGTAGTGTTTTGGCTCCATTCCTTCTGCCTTGCTCCAGTGATTCCTGAGACCCCGTGACTGACAGATATTTGGGATGTTACCATGAGCTTTCCCAGGGCTGCTTAAAGAGTTCTTTGAAAAATGAGCTGAGGTTCCTCATTAAATCTGGAAGCACCAAAGAGAGATATAAAAATTATATACCCATATTCCTTAATTACTGAAATTAGAAAGTAATTTAAAGGCATTTTAATGTAACAATTTAACTTAATGACTAAAGCAGAGTCTCTTGGTTAAACCTAAACTAACAAACTGAAGCAAATGCCCTCATCAGGTTATTCCAGTGTTTTGAACCACTTTGTTGGGGTTGTGGGGGGTGGAGAAGGAGGTTAGTATGACCTTATGTTGACTGATGGAGAGATGAAGACTGTCTAGAAGCCTGAAGCCAGTAACATAATTAAGATTTTGGAGTGTTATTTTACATGAATATTTCTTAGTGGAGTTTATAAATAATGTGTCAAAATCATAAGGGGTAATTTAAAATGCATTATAATACTACTGGAACCCAAAGCAGAATCCCTGTAAGAGTAAAAGTGTTAATAGATGTAAAGGGCCTAGAAAAATGCCTGCTGCACACACACATGTAAGGGGTCTTGAAGTGTTTTGATGATGAATTAGTACCCTTTTAACTTCTATTTTAAAATCCGTTTCCATTTATTTGATTTGTTTGTGTGTGAAGTATGCATATATCTTCTTTTTTACAACTGCTTCAGGTTCCCAAGTATTATATATTTTACTGTAATTTCTTAGTTAACCTGTAGTTAGAACTAACTAACAGCAGTTATTTGGTGGGAGTTGGGGCAAGTGATTATTAAGTCTTTCCTTCAGGTTCTGTGAATTTAAAAAGAAGAAGCCAGGTGAAGATGTAAAGAAAAAGATGCCTAGACAGGCTTTAACAGATCAGGCTTGTTTCTTAATACAATACCTGAGCTTAGCCAAAGCCATACATTTGAAAGATAGCCATTTGGCATTAACTCTAATTTATTAAACGAGAGAACAGAGAAGGAAAATCTTGTCTCACAGTGTGCTCTGTCTTTTCACTATAACTAGATTAAGTATAATTTAAAATATGTGACAAGTTCTTGTTAACCACTTTTTCAAACTGTGATATAAGGTGAAATTTTGTACTGTGCTACTTCTGCTTAGTTTCTGACATCCTGCCTGCTCTGGAGAAGAATATCTATGTTTATACATTTATATATAAGAAAATGCTATCTTAACCATAATATTGCACATGTAATTGTAGATTAATGATACCAAAATAAATTATATTAAAAAAAACTTTAAATAAAGCCAGCAGCACAGAAGGATCATAACTTACAAACACATTTTAGACTTAACGCATTACAGAATTTACTTGGATACTATAGGGGATACTACAGGTATTCCTATTTGGTGAGATATGACAAAATGACCTTTAATTGACCTGTCTTTGAGGGCTTATGATGCTAGTGATGTTTCTAAATATAAGTTTCAGTTTCTCAAGTCAAAATTCACTTTCATTTTAGATCTCTGTATGTGTGTGTGTGTGTGTGCATGTGTGTGTGTGTATATATATATACTTAGAAAATCCGTGTGTGTGTGTGTGTGTGTGTGTGTAAGGGTGAAAAACCCATGATGAAAACAGGCTTTAAATTTGTCTACTCATTAGCATATATCCCCAAGCGAAAATAATTGTTGATTTCTCTTTTTAGAATAAGCTCATGACATCATGTTGGTTAGATAGGAGGCCATCTCATCTTAAAAAACAAAACAAAAGAAAAGAAAATGCTATCTCGTCTGCAATGACAGCTCTGAGATTTAAGGGGTTTATGTATAAATTGTATAAAACAAGATTATCTGAATCAATGATCAAAGGATATATGTATATAAAATGCTAAGTATGGGATATTTTTGTGACTTAACTCTTCAATAGTATTTTAGTAGTAACAAAATCTTCCTCCTCCTTATCATCCATCATCTGTTATTCTTTTAGTGTTTATTAGATGCCAGGTACATGCTAAATCCTTTACGCAATTTTGCAGTTTAGTTTTCCCAACAGTTTTAAGAAATGGGTATTCACAGCTTCATTTTACAAATGAAGAAACTGAAGTTGAGAGAAGGTAATTTCCCTACCTCAGAAGTGGCACTTTCAAATGAATACAGGATGGTTTTATGTCCATCTGAAGTTTTTTTTTTAATCTTAGCTGCTTTATTAAAATTGCCTCTCAGAAGATGAATATTCAGTGTACTCATGAGAATCAGGTTTGCAGACATTCTTAGCCAATGCATAGGTGAGACAAAAATTTCTTCAATTAACCAATTTTAAAGTTTAAAGAACAAATAATTGCCACTTCTCAAAATAAAAACAAAAATACCTAGAATATGCTAAATGTTGATGAGACTGTGGAGAAATTAGAACCTTTGTGCACTGGTGGAAATTTAAATGGTGTAGCCGCTATGGAAGCAGTATGGTGGTTCCTCAAAAAATTAAAAATAGGACTACCATAGGATCTAGAAGTCCCTGTTCTAGATATATACCCGAAAGGACTGAAAGCAGGGTCTTGAGATATTTGCTCACCCATGTTCATAGACACATTATTCACAATAGCCAAGAGATAGAAACACCCCAGTTGTCTATCGATGGATGAGTGAATAAACAAAATGTGGTATATACACACAACTGAGTATTATTTAGCCTTAAAAGGAAGGCTACATAAAAAGACACATCCTACAACATGGAATGAACTTGAAGACATTGTGCTGAGTGAAATAAGGCGATCACAAAAGAACAAATGTTGTTTGACTCCACTTACGTGAGGTCCCTAGGGTGGCGGCAGTCAGAGTCAAGACAGAAAGTAAAACTGTGGTTCCCAAGGCCTGGGGGGAGTGGGAAGTGGAGAGTTTTTGTTTAATAGATAAGAGCGTCAGTTTGGGATGACAAAAAAAGTGCTGGAAATGGATAATGGTAATGGTCCTACAACAGTGTGAATATTCTTAATGCCACTGAACAATACTTAAAAGTGGTTAGATGGTAAATTTTATGTGTATTTTAACACAATTAAAAATAACAATTAAAAAAAAGAAAAAACAAGAGAAGGGATTGAAGTAATTGGCTGTGAACCTTTCCCTCTGAAGGATAAAAGGGATTTTTATCCCAGTCACATATTTCTCAAAGGTAAGTTATTCCAACCCACACAGACATCATTCACTGGAAAAGCAAAGGTGGTGGAATATCACTGAGACCTGGATGGAGTTTTACTTCTCTACCTCTTAATGTGCCTGAAGTCTTCATTCTCTTCTTCTTGTCTGGTATGAAATGAGTGGGCTTTTCTTAGAAACTGAATTTCCTGCAGGATTTGAGCACACTTTCACTTAGCATTTTAGCAGCAGCTTTCTCAGCCTGAGAGGAACAGCAAAGTGCAGAAATAGCTTGGGGCTCACATTCAGAGAGGTAAACACTGTATTTCCAAAGTGAAACCTATAATCAAGAGTCATGTTTTCAGTTAAGCCTGGTGCTGGATGGTAGGTGAGTGAGTCATCTGGTCTGAACTGGTCAACTGAATCATATGGAATTTAACTAATACCTGGTTACTTTTTGGTTTATTTCACAGAATCTCACTGTTTTCATTCAACCCCTTGCGGGAAGTTTAATGTGATACACAATGGAGCTGGGTTGTCCTGTTGTCCTGCATTAACAGGGCTGCGGCCTGTGTGCGTTGCACTTGAGATGGGCTGTCACCTGGGCTGACAGGTACTAACAGTGTAGTCATGGTGAATGGTCCTTATGAAGCATCTTCCTCTTTGTAAGTGGGAGAAGTCCAACAGAGGAGTGTTGGGAGTATCTGGCAGAGGCCTGCCTCTACCCTGTTTGGGCGTGGAGAGGGGTGGGCAGATCCAGAGTTAGATGGCAAGTGGATGGAGAGGTTTGCATTGAGGCTTCTGGACTTTATTCTGGTGACGGTTAGAGGGCTCTTGGAGGGAGGACGAAGGAGGTAACTGGAATGACCTCACCCCTTCCTGCTTTTAGGGTCACTTTTGCTACTGGGTGGAAGTTAGTGCAGAATTAGGGAGATCAGGTCAGAGGCTGCTGTAGGGTTGAGTCTAAAGATGGTGGTCATACTAGCAGACACCCACGGAGGACTGCCTGTGTCCGCACTGCGTGTCTGTGAGCCGTTGATGGATGGCATTGCCAGTACCACTTTGCAGATGAAGAAATCCAGGAGCAGCGAGGCTAAGCACTTTGCTAAAGATGACACAGTTTATACTGAGTGGATCCAGTAGGCAGGCCTAGACGCTGGTAGGGAGGGGCTACTTTTATTCTCTTAAAGTGATTTGATCACCAGGAATGTGGTGTAGGAAGGTCCAGGCGTGGTTGTTTGTCTTTAAACTGGGGTTCAGGAGTTATGGGGCAGCTCTGGCCCCTCTGTTCCTTCTTGGATAGATGACAGCTGTTGTCCCATATCCGCTGAGCTGGGCTGGGTTTTGTTGAGGGATGGGCCAACTGGGAACATGTATCAGACCTGGTGCTCCCAAGTGCCTGTTGCTTTTCTGGATGGTGGTGGTGGTGAGCCCGGTGGAGGAGTGGTGGCAGAGTGTACAGTGTGATTGTTTGGTAAGTAAGCTGTACATTGATATTTACTGATATGAACACGTTTGCCAGTCTCCTAGGCTTCTGGCTGGGGATAGAGAATAGCCTACAGGAGTGCTTTTTGTGATGGTCACATTATGTAAGGCAGTGTGCTTGACACCACAACCTGCTTGACACTAAAGGCAGCAAGGAATTTGGAGCCATTAATTACTTATAGCAGAATATAAAAACAAACTTTTCAAGTGTTTCATGGACCTGTTTCTTACAGGCATCTTTGGAAAGAATGTGCCTCATCACTAAAATTTAGGAAAAGCAGTTAGCAGTGATGTAGAGAAGCGAGAAGCTGTAATTTTCCACTTTGTTTTTAAAAACTGCTTGCCTTGGTCATGCTTATCTTTTAATATGCTGGACTCAGTTTTCAAGAACTGACAGGTAGGGAGTATCTGCTTTTTTACTAAAAAAAAGTTAATGTTGTTTCCTTTTTAATTAAAAAATGAAATACATGCACATTGTTTAAAAACATTTCCTAAGCAACAGAGAAGGCTATAGAAAGTGCAAAGTCTTCTTTTCATTCTGGTCCTCCCTTGCCTTTCCCGGAGATAGCTTCAGTTTCCTTGTGTGCTCTTCCGTATGTCTTCTGTGCAAATACAAACATGTTCTGTATACAGTATGTGCGCTATTCCATGCTTTTCTCTTTTCATTGTGTAATACTTCTTGGAGGTGATTCCATACAGCACATAGAAGTCTATCCATTTGTTGTAATAGCTACACAATTCCAAGGTATTGAATTACTAGAATTTATTTAACCAGCCCCTCTTTAGACCTTAACATTGTGATAAACAATATTGAGACGTATAGCCTCTGTTATTTCACATGTCTTGAATTTATCTGTAGGATAAACTTACCAAAGTATATGTACCTTTAAAGTCTTGTGGGGGAGGGTGGCCTCACTCTTGGGCTCTGTAAAGCTAGAATGTGAGCATCTATTGCGCATATGACCAGTCATCCTTTGGAATTTAGCTCTGTTAACTTGGTTTCCATACTACCTTGCAGTTGTGAAAATGTGCTGATTGAGTAAATCATATCCATTTAAACAATTTCTCCTAGAAGTAAGGTATTTAAACCAACTATTATTTCTGTCTTTTTAGGTACAATTTAATCATTAGTTAAGCCCCTCCCTTGACCAATGCAGCACAATCTTGATTCCGAGCCCCCAGCGCCCCATTAAAATCCAGCAACTGCAAGCTAACCATGATGAGCATGGGGCCATTCATTTCCCTGGACGAGGAACTTCATGAAACTTGAATACATGAATGTGATGAGTGTTTGTTAGCGGAAAGTCTTAAGCTGTGAGGGACCTGCAGCTTATTGTTGCCAAAGGACAGTGTTTGCTGTTCTGTTTTTCATCTACACTGTGTCAGCAGTTCATGGAACATTTTTCTGCCTCCATGTTCATGCATGTTGACCTGGTGGCAGGAGAGGTACTTAAACTTGTTAATATCAGTGCATTTCTGCAGTGTTGTTTTATTTCACCATCTTTCCAAAGTTAAATCTTATTAGGGTATGAGGGTGTTTAAAGAAACTGGAAATGGGATTGTTTTTTCTTATTTAGATGTTGCAACATTTTACTTCGAGTTTGGAACCTAAGCTTTGCCATTTAATCCTCTGGATTATTAACTATATTGTGGGAAACACCTGAAAACCTCTGTGTGTACTGTGCCTCATTAGTCAATGCTATTAGTAGGTCTTCAAGAAAACTCCACTAGCTTGCAGATTTTTTTTGGAAGACAGTTTGCTAAAATCTCAATTACTATCACTAATGAATAGACCCTACTCCTTTTTACTGGTTGTTCTTGTCAGTGGTGATCTGAGAGGGGTGTAGTTACTGAGATTTTGAAAGTGTGTATTTAAGTTCTATAATGTGGTCTTGAGTGGTCATTGAAGTGGGCCCATCCACTGAGCTCCTCTTAGTAATGAGCCCCATGCTAATAGTAACAGCATCTAATATACATTGAGATACCACTCATCAAAACCTTGCAACTTTTTGACCTGAGCTTTATGGATAAGAAAATGGAAGAGGTTAAGCTGAACACACAGGGCCCATAGTTTGTCACTATAGAGCCTGGATTTGAATGTGGGCAATTTGCTCCAAGTTCATACCATGATATTATCATACCTTAGACTCCAAAAGGACCCTGTGAGGGTTATAATATTCCCACTTTACCTTCAAGGAGTTGGTGGCTCAGAATTAAATGACTTAACCACAGGTCATTAAAGGTCACACAACTAATGAGAAACCATGTGGTCTGAAATCTAGATTTTTCAGTGTTGGTCACACTTGTAAATTAAGGCAGGACCTCATCTGTAGGCCTGTCCCACATATTTCAGGACAGTTAGCTTCCCTGGAACCCATTTGCTAAATACCATTAGGAACCTCAGTGATTGTGCCATCCAAATATGTTCCAATATATTTTTAATGTCTTCTACTAGTTGTCATATTTACATTTCTTAATTTCAAACTTCTCTCTTAACCATTATACTATATTGCCTCCCATGACAATTTTTTAATCAACAGTAATCAAACTCATCTCTTGCTCATAATTTGAAATAGTTAGGATAATAGGAATAATTACAAATGCAAGTCATTTCAATACAGAATCACAGATGAGACTGCATCTCATTCAGCCTCCTGTTTTATAGATTAAACACACACACACACACACACACACACACACACACATTCCTACCCACCCCGAGGAACAGAGATGGGAAAAAAGACTTCCTCAAAGCCAAAAAATAAATCAGCAGCTGACTGGACTCAACTGCTATTGAGGTGGAGGCCATTTCTTCATATTTCCAGTTTGCTTCAGGCAAATGTGTTTGAGCTGTGTTTATTTTCTAATGAGTGATTTTGACCTTCAAAGGGAGGCATTTGGAAGGTTGATGTAAATAAGTTGAAACAGCGTACCATGGAACTGCAGGACAAGTTTGTGCTAAAAGTTATTTCGAACATGGTCTTTCCCTTAAGCATTTTAATAATGTTGACAAAACTGGAAGCTTATGATGAGATTTGTTACTTTTGCCCTAGCAGGTAGGTATTTGTGCAGAGTCCCACAGAATTTAAGTAGAATAAGAGGCAGGTTGAATAATCTTATATATTGGTGTACTGTTTGAGAGCATTCTCTTGTTTAGAAAATTTATTCTGTACCTATTATGAAACAGACACAATTTTAAGTTCCGTGAGTGAATTGGGTGTAGATTTTGCATATTTTTTATAGTATAATTATTTCTATGCCCTTTCAGTATCTTCAATAAAAAATTATTTTGAAAGATTGGCTACATCCACTTAGGTAACTAGACACCTGTAGTGTCCACTGTAGAGGAACAGGGTTAGAGATTAGTTCTTCTGGTAAATGTACCCTCTCTTTGCTTGACACTATCAGCCCCCCTCATTTAATAGTATGCCTATAGAATATGAGATGTGTTTTTGGAACAGATTTAATGAATAAGTTGATTCATTATACAGGGAATGTCATCAGTTGATTATATCTGTTAAAAAGAGCATTTTTAATCTCACAGTTGCTGGGGCCTCAAATTTGGATTGTGGTTAAAACCATCAACAAAACAAAAAGGTAACCTACTGAAGGGAGAAGATATTTGCAAATCATATAGCTGAAGGGGTTAATATCCAAAGTACATAAAGAACTTACATAACTTAATATCAAAAAAACAAATGACCCAATTAAAAATGGGCAGAGGACTTGACAATAGACATTTTTCCAATGAAGACATACAGATGTCCAATACAAGAAAAGATCTCAACATCACTAATCATCAGGGAAATGCAAATCAAACCCATGATGAGATATTACATCACACCCATCAGGTTGGCTATTATCAAAAAAAAAAAATAACAAGTGTTGGCAAGGATGTGGAGAAAAGGGAACCTTTGTGCACTACTGATGAGATGTACATTGGTGCAGCCACGATGAAAAACAATATTGAGGATTCCTCAAAAACTAAAAAATAGAACTATCATACGATCCAGCAGTTCCACTTCTGTGTATGTATCTGAAGAAAATGAAAGTACCAATTTGAAGAGATATATGCACCCCTGTGTTCATTGCACCATTTTTTATTTTTTTTACAATAGCTAACTTAAGTGTCCATTAATAGAAGAATAGATAAAGAAGATGTGGTCTGTTTATACAGTGGAATATTACTCAGCCATAAAAATGAGATCTTGCCATCTGCAACAACATGGATGGATCTAGAGAGTAGTATGCTAAGTGAAATAGAGAAAGACAAATACCATATGATTCCACTTATATGTGGAATCTAAAACACAAAACAAATTAACAAAAAATACAAAACAGAAACAGACTCATAGATATAGGAAACAAACTGATGGTGACCAGAATGGGAAGGGGTTGTGGGGTGGATGAAATAGGTGAAGGGGATTAAGAAGTACAAAATTCTAATTATAAAATAAATAAGTCACAGAGATGTAAAGTATAGCATAGGGAATATAGTCAATAATATTGTAATAACTTTGTATGGTGACAGGGTAATTAGACTTAATGTGGCGATCATGTAATGTGTAAAATATTGTATCACTATGATGTACACCTGAAACTATTAGGATGTATTATATTAATTATACTTAGAAAGACTTAAAAAATTTTGGATTGTGGTTAATCAGTTAAGCTACAGAGTTCAATGAAACAATGACCGATGCAGAAATGTGATGAATGATGGGAGGGAATTTGCAGGTGTTGGGGTAATCCTCCAAATACCCTTATACAAATTTGGAGGTGTGGAGGGATATGCATTTCTTACTGACTGTGGGGAAAAACGTTTATTGAAACTGTTGACATAGACCTTTCATTAACTGATCCTGAAATAGGAGAAGTTGTTTTGAAATCACCCAAGCCATGGTAACAGGAAAATAATTCTTCTACTTCCTTTTTATATTCTTATTATATGGAGAATGGAAATGTTACTTGGGAAAACTCATTTTAAGTTAATAGTTCCCTTTGCAGGCATTTATGCTAATCGAGAGCTATTCTATGTTTCTTACTTTCATGAGGAAGAGACCACTGATTAAAAGGTTCGATGAAAGTGAACTCTTAAAAATAATAAAACCAATAAACCAGAACAGATTTAGGACATCTTCTAGAGTCATTCATCCTGATTTGTGTACATATCATTTGTATGCATAGGTATAGCATTTTATAATTATTTGTGTTCTTAATGATGACTTCGACTCATGAAGATCATGTGAAATTGGGTTTGGAGGGTTTTGTTCAAAACAATGTGAAATAACCCAGAAGTGGGTTTAAGGAGGTAGGAAAATGTTTTGCATGAATGTGAGTGAAAGCAAGTTATAAAATAGTATGTATATATGTCTGTAATTTGCTAAAACCCAGCTATGTTTTCCAAAATTTTATGGCAAACCTGGATAACTCTTAGAAAAATAAATGTTATTAAAAATGAGAGGGAAACCCTAATTCTCTGCAAAGCAGTAAATCAGCCATCCTTCAAAAAGGAGGAGGGGGCAGGGGCAAAGATGTAGAAGAATATTTTAATAGTTTAATAACCTGGAAACTTGTCCATAAGTTGCAACATGAAAAATGATTATAAAACAGTGTATATAGTCCTAAGCTTACAGAATAAATGAATTTATAAAACAAGAAGCATATAAAAGTATGTATGAAAAGTATGCAAAAGATACAAAAACTACAGAAAGTAAAGTATTTAATGCTGTACATACATGAGTGGACCAAACAAAGATTCCTGTCCTCGTGATGCCCTAAAAAAGGACTGGAAAGAAATATTTCAAAGTGGTAAGTACTTCTGACTGAGGCTATGGTTACTGGTAGTTTAATTTGTCTGTGTGAGCCTTTATTTTCTCATATCATTCAAAGAGTCTATATTACTTTGGCCAACAGGAGAAAAGTAAGAAAAATGTAATGCATTTCAGGAAGATTTTCCCTTAAGTAAAACTGAAAACAAAAAATTTAGCCTTGACCATCACTTTTCTTTTTTCTGGGCACTTAAAGTCTCCATTGTATTGTTTGAAGAGAATTTTTGTTTAAGGGAGGCAGTGCTTTGTGTAGCCCATGTTGTTAATTCTTTAGTGATGCAAGCTTAGGACATCAGGGCAATGAGTTAGTGGATGCATGATTCTCGGGATGTTTTTCACGTCCTCGGATGCCTCTTGGCAGGTGAGGTCTCTTTTGTCTGTGCTGGCTTGGATGGACGTAGCTTCTGGCTGAGGAATATACCCCATGGAGGAGACTCAAGAACCAAACTAAATGAATCATTTTCACGAGGATATTAATTTCCATGGTGTAGTCATTAGAAGCAAGAGATGGTGATGACTACAGCCCTTCCTTGGAAATCCTCAGTACTCATTAGCATATTGAAGGTTCTGAGAAATTCTGGAGCAAAGAAACAAAGGTAGTTGCAGCTAAAGAAGGGTTTTCAGTAGAATTCAACTTAAAACTAGGGTGTAGGCAGCAGGGTGGGTGGGCCCTGAAGCAAAGAGTAGACATTGAAGAAGAGGACGAGGGGATTTCACTGATCAAGGGAGTTCCAGTATAGATCTGGTAGTAACATGAAATTTTGAGTTCTCCAAACCTAAGGATGTGGTTTCAACAGGGGCTGTTTTATGTGTGCATGAAGCTTTCAATGGTTTCCTGAATACATTGTGGTAGCCTTGAAGTGTTCAGATCACATTTTTGTAAGTGACATAAATAAATTCTAAGTTTAGTAGGAGACTTGTTATTTGCGAGAATCTCTGTGAGTTCTCCTGTGTAAATCCTTAGTATAAGTGTATTTTCTTGCATCAGGTTTACTTACATGAAGAAACTCTATTGAATTTCAGTTGATGGGGTTTCTTATAACATTTATAAAAATGAATGACACAATTATCTTTCTAGTCACTGTTTTCTGTAAAGTGGAATCATTTGGCCTGTTTTCTGCTTAATGTCTTTTTTCCCTGAATAAATGGAGTTGATTCACTTCCTAGGTTATGTTTTCCACCTATCTTCATTGCGTGGATCTGACTATATTTTTAGCTGTGTTTTCCACTGCATACAATATACCACCTTTTACGTGCCATTTTCTTGGTTTTTATCTACAATGTATCAATTAGAAGTGCATGCATGATCTATGCAAGGCTTTATGTCAGTGTTACTCACTGATGTACATAAAAGACTAAAAATGGAACTGGTTTTACTGGTGAAATTTCTGTGATGTCATGGCCATTTGTTTATTGCCGTATGTATCATGCAGTGTGAGGATCAGCCTCCCAGATAACATGGGCCAGTCATTCATAGCCTGGGGGACTGTTACCAGTTGCTGTGAATGATAGCAAACACTTTTCTAGGTATTTATAGAGTAATTTTTTAAATGGATCATCATTGTTAAGGAATAATTTTCATAAAGTTAAAGCTGTGTTGCATAGGTTTTATTCAACTCAGTGAGGGAACTAAAGGAGAATTTGAGAAGCTGAAAGAAATGCAGGAATGCGGAAATGAATTTTTTAATAAATAACAAAACTGGTTGAAAAGAGCAATAAAACATAGTGTTTTAAGTTCTTTTCTTTCAAGCAGACATCAAATTGTATTTATTGCTATGAATAAGAATTATTTGGAATTACTGCCAGTTCTACAGAGTTGTAAAATAGGGAAATGTGTAGCTCTGTTGACTTAGGTAGTCCGCAGGAGGCACTGTAGATGATGCCTAGCGCTCCACTGAAGGGACAAGACACCTAGGAATTTTTGGCCCATTTCAAAGTCTTGGATAATTGTTCCTAACTATAATTTTGCATAATACTTTTTGAGCAGTTTCATTCATTACTTATTTACAGTTTAGACGCTGTGGTATATGCTCTTCTGATTTGTTAAAATCTATTTTAAGACAAGTTTAGAGGAATATTTAAGATAGGTATGTAGATTTCCAGTGTCGTTTGTTAAACCCAACCCACCCCCTGCCCATCTAGAATTAAAAAAAAATTATGGTTAAGGTGGTAGCATCATTTCTGACCTAAATGTTTTCTCTAATGACTAATTAAACAATATTATCTCTGCTTCTTAGTTTCTTTCACTAAGGGAGAGACAGGGTATAGTAGTATCATTGTATGTTTTTGTTTTTTAGTTTTTTATTGAAGTATAGTTGACATATTTTATTAGTTTCAGGTTTATAACATAGTGTTTGACAATTATATACATTCTGAAATACTCACCACAATAATGTAGTTGCCATGTCTCACAGAATAATTTTGTTATTACAATGTTATTGACCATATTCCCTGTGCTGTACTTTTTATCCCCATGATTTATTTTTTTATTTTATAATTAAAAGTTTGTATCTCTTAATCCTCTTCACTTAGTTTGCCTCTTCCTCCATCCACCTAGCCTTTGGCAACCACCAGTTTGCTCTCTGTGTTAATGAATGTATCTGGTTTTTTATTTTTGTTGTTCATTTGTTTTGTGTTTTAGATCCCACATATAAGTAAAACCATATGGTATTTGTCTTTCTCTTTCTGACTTAGTTCAGTTGACATAACACTCTGTAGGTCCATCTATGTTGTTACAAATGGCAGGATTTCTTTCTTTTTTATGGCAGAGTAATACTCCTTATGTACATATACCACATCTTTATGAATTCATCTTTTGATGAATACTTAGGTTGCTTCCATATCTTAGCTGCAGTAATCACAGGGGTGCATGTATCTTTTTGAATTAGTGTTTTTGTTTTCTTTGGGTAAATACCCAGAAGTGGAATTACTAGGTTGTATGGTATTTCTATTTTTAATTTTTTGAGAAACCTCCATAGTGTTTTCTCCATAGTGGTTTTACCAGTTTACATTTCCACTAATAGTGCACAGAAGTCCCTTTTCTCTGCATCCTCACCAACACTTTCTACTTTTTTGTCTTTTTGATAACTGCCATTCTAACTGGTATGAAGCGATATCTCATTGTTTTGGTTTGCATTTTCCTGATGATTAGTGATGTTGAGCATCTTTCATGTGCCTGTTGGCCATGTCTTAATTGGAAAAATGTATATTCAAGTCCTCCACCCATTTTTTAATCCAGTTTCTTTTGGTATAAGTTGTGTATCACTGTACATATATATATTTTTAATTAAAGTATCGTTGATATGCAGTCTTATGAAGGTTTCACAAGGACAACGTTGTTTCAACATTCATCCATATTATCAAGTACCCCACACACACACCCCATTGCAGTCACTGTCCATCAGCATAGTAGGATGCTATAGAGTCATTACTTGTTTTCTCCTTGCTGTACTGCCTTCCCTGTATCACTGTTTATTTTAAATGAAAAATAGAGCAATTGAAAACAATATGAAAAAGCTTAAAGTGTACATATAGCTTAAAATGGGATAGCCTAGGAAGCAGTACATTTTAAGAATTTTTATAGGAAAAATTTTTAGTTCCAATTATGAATTTAATAGGATGACAGTTCATCACATGGCAGCCCAGCTAATAGAGAATGTTGTTTTCCAGCACTGCCCAAAATCTGTTGCCCAAAATAAAGTCCTCCTTGGTCTGAAAAGGACATGCTGATATACCAGAGACTGCCTGTACTGAGATTATAAGCCAGAAGAGAATTTAGAGACTGTCTCATGAATTGGCCTTATTTTATAGGTGAGAAACCTGAAGTCCAGAGGAGAGAGGAAGTTGAAAATAATAAACCTGCATTAAAAAAATTTTTTTTGACCTTAGATTTCTTAGTAAGTGGTAGAAGCTGTTTCCTCCAGTTAATCTAAAAGAAGGTGGTTTTATTCTAACATGTCAATGGTAAGTCTTCACATAAAAATTTAACTTAGGTGCCATCATGAGTACTGTCTTTTGGTGAATTTTTGGTTGCAAAACCCAGGTGAGGCTCACTCCAGAAAGGGTGGGGGTGGGTGGGTCGAGGCAGTGATCCGGACATAGATCTGAGAATCTCAGGTTAGGAATTGGTTCACTTTCTGTGTCAGACTTGGCCCACACTGCTTGCCCTGACTCTAAGTGTCTCTCTTGACCTTTCACTCCATCACCTTAACTGGCAACTTCCTTTAGGATTTCTTGAGGCAGAGTCTGATTGGCTAACACCCCATCTTTTAAGCCAGTAAACACCAGCCTGTGAAGGGCTGCCCTTTGCTCAGGTGTTCCTCCAGGTCTGGTCAGCTGTGGCTCTCTGTGTGATGCTGTATTGTGTGATACAGAAGATGACAGCAGAAAAACAACTGAGTCCGAGGGTGTGACAGCATCCCAGAGAAAAAGGGGTGGGTGAACAGATATACCCTGATAAATAGCTACTACAAATACAATTTGAGCAAATTAGTTAAGTCTTGATTTAAAACATTTCCCATAATCTGCCTCGAAACTGGATTTAATATTTTAATCTGTTTCTAGATTGGAGTAAATTTGGAATTTCCATTTAGCCCGTCTTATGTTCTTTTCGTCAGCTAACTTTTGCATCTTTTAAGAACACAGAAGAGAGCCTTTGTGACTGGCAAAGTTTATTATGGTTTAGCTTGGTTTGCCAATTCATGCTGAATTTTCTTTGAAGCCCTAATGTTACTTCAGAGTATTTAAAAAAAGAAATTAGAAAGTTCTCATTGTTCTTTAAATATTCATAATTTTCAATATCTAAAAAGAATCTCAGCTCAAAAGGCAAGGCATTTGGATTAGCTTTTAAAATATTTATAAAATTGATGACCTGTATGTAATTTATGTTTGGCATCTGACATAATCTGTGCTCATGAGACTTTCTGACTGGCTGGGGGGATAGTGTGACTGTTTCAAAGGAAGGCTACTTGGACTACAGATTAGACATAGTTTAGATAATTTTTAAAAAGCGATTATAGTTTTCAATACTACTTTGGTTAAAAAGTTTTTTTGGTAGTGATACAAGACTGTGTAAAGATGGTTTTAATGGAAGGCAAATTACAATAAAATACTGTATGGAATAATTATAAGACAGAACTTACTGGGCACACCACATACAATATTTTGAGAAGAGTTTTCATTTAGTGAAACAAGATCATATAGATGATTCCTCCATTATTGCAATTATGTTTATTTCCATTGTTCTTTCTAAGCCAGGTAAGGGAATGTTTAATAGTGTGGGGAGGAGGGTACCAGAAGGACATTATAGAAATTGCAGGATTGAACACTTAGCAATAAATACTTCTTTTGAAGGTAGGTAGTAATCCAGTTTTCAAAATAATCGCTAAGTGTAGAAAGTAAAAGTAGGTGAACTAATGGCTTGATGGCAGAACTGAGCGACAAACCCCAAACTCGACCTCTGAAGTAAAAGGCCTTATTGAGCCTTTACATATGCCTACCAGGAAAAGGACTGAGTCCTGGGACAGGAACTTCCTGTTTCACCAGCAACAAGGCCAGTTAACAGAAATATCTTATCTGTCAGACTCAAGAAACAGGGAGCACTTACAGGGGATCTCAAGGAAAGAAGGTTGGCTGAATTTACATTGGCTGGAGAAGGAAGGCTGGAGCCTATGACGTTAGGAGATTCTGGAGTCGATGATTAGTCCATAGGCAAGGCTGATGGGCTGGTTTTTGATGATAGTCAGGGACTATTCACGTATAGAAGGAATGCAATGATCCTGGGGGCCTTCTAGATAACTTTGGTTTGACTTCATGTAGGAACGTGGCTCTCTGGGTAGCTGCAGCCTGTGTCTATGGACTGATTAACTTCCTTTGTCTCTGGCCCTTATGTCACTTAGTTTTAGGACATCTCAGAATTTTTCCTTATTAGTAGAAACTTGATTTGATATAAATGGTATATTAATTTGATATACCAGAGAAACATGATAGGATTTTGGTGTTTACAAATGTCTGTCCTAGGTCCCCAGAGCTTTATAAACCAGATAAAGTGTAGCTCTTGTTCTCAAGGAGCTGTGATTAAATAACATATGAGAAAGATTATATTGGCTCATCTATGGGTAGGGCTTTAATAACAACCAGACCCACTCCAGTAAGGTAGTGGCAGGGCCTTCCTGATGGTGCCCTTCACAACAGGACCTGGGATGTTAGAAAATTACTTCTTCAACTTGCAGATTTTTCAGTATAAATTTTAGGAACTTGAGGCTCTTTTGGGCAGCCTGCAAAAAATAAAACAGGGATTGAGATTTATATTTGGGGCAGGGGCGGGGGTATCTGAAGATTGAAATAGAATAAAAAATACTCCTTTTATTTGAAAGACCCATTCCTGTGCCCCATACAACCTAGTTCCTATTATTAAAGTGAGGAAGGCATTTGCTGGTCTCAAAGGCTTTTTTCAAGGATTACAATGGGATACAGAAAATGTTCAGGAACTGTGCCTGTCCGCTACCAGAGAAGTGCTTGTGTCTGTGGATGTTACTTACCTTCATCACTTCACTTGCAACAAAACATGTAGATAGTGGTTTATGCATTTTCCTCCTTGCTAAACTGAGCTCCTTTAGGAAAGCTGCTCTTTCATCTCTGTAGAATCCCATTCAATAAATGTTTGCTGAATAAAGGGCTTTCCTTCAGCCTAAAGAAGGCACTTGGTTCCTCTGTGGAAGGTGAGAGGAGAAGTTGTTTACCTCGAGGTCACACTCAGGTCTTCAGGATTAGCTTCCCACCTCTTACAGCTGGCTTTGTTCCCCTCTACTTCTCTCATTACTACCTGGAGCACGGCTGCCTTCACTCCTTATCATCTTTGGGATTAACGAGTGCCTTATGTATGTGTGGTGTGTTTCTCTGGAATGTTTTACTACTCATTAAATCCTCTCCTTCAGCTCCCACGTTTTAGTAGATTGCAATTTGTAAACCTGTCCTTTTCTTCTAGATGAACCTGTTCTTCTAAATCCCTCTATTCAAATTTTACAGAGGAAAAGGAATGAGGAAAAGTCCCTTTGAGAGGCAGTTTGTGAAATTGCTGAATTCCTAGGGTGGTTAATGGATGACTTATTAACCAACTATTACTAGAATAATGGATTATATTTTGTGTCTTCTCATACCTCTCAGCCAAGCAGTTCAGAGAAAGAGCTCTGTGACATCCCAAGAGAATCATGATAGGCTGCAAACTGATGCAGGTTTTGAGGAAGGGCTGGGAGGAGTCATTCAATTTGCTCTTCCCATTCTTTTAATCTGGCAAAAGTAAGAAAGTAGTGTAGTGAAGGGCAGATGTAGACTTCCCTTGAGTGTAGTCGTGGGTCGTTTCCCTGGTAGGGGGGCTGGTCGGGCTGCTCTCAGGAGGAAGCCTCCCTGTGTGCTCAGCAGGGGGCTGCAGCGGCCAGTTGCCAAAAGCCAGACTGGATGCCCAGGGCTTCCCCACTGTCCTGTCTCTCCTTCCTGAGAGATGGCACAGCTGCTTCTCCAAGCAGAGGAGAAGACGCTCGGTTAAACTGTGTTTATTGAGAGTTAGACATGAGAGTAAAAAAATCCCTAACTTTGTACCTTGTATTTTATAGTCTTTTAAACTAAGATTTAATCTGCATACCGTGCTGTGGGTGAGTGAGAATGAGAAAATTTTCAGTGGCTTTTACCATTCTAATAAAGTGTAATTGTAATAGAAAAATGGAAAAATATAATAAAAAGAGAAAAATATAACCAAATCACTTTTGTGCCGTTATTGGTCTCTCTGTATTACTCATGTCTAATTACACACTATCTTCCTCCTGAGGAGAAACAACAAAATTACAATGGTAGAGTTTGGGCAAGGCTGCCAAAAATGAAGCATGCCTGCTGCAGTTTCCGTGTCGTGTGTCCAAGGTGGACAGTGGCCACTGATTTTGGCACTGTCGCCTGGTGGTGTACTCTGGGCAGCCACTCCCGCCAATCAATCAGGTTGAAGCCACTGCCCTCCCTGGTCTAGGATGAAGTAAGTAAGAAGCTTTGAAAGGACTGGTTCTGCAAATAACAGACTTGTAAAGTGGGAGTTTGCCATGCCTTTCAAGAGTTTTGTGAACTTTAATCTTTCCTTCCCTTGGCCTTGCTTCCTATGTGCATTCCTTTTTACTCTGTCTCCTGCTCCAGTGTGGTTTTTCTTCAGAGGAAGTCACCAGTGTAAACACACCGGAGTTTGAATATTGTTATACTGGAATTACTGTGAAATACGGAAGGTACCTTTTTCTGTCCTCCTCCCCTCAGTAATCTGAATGTTATTGGGTTAATGTCTGCAGATATTCTTGCCTTGCTATCATCCTCAGTCATAATTGAAAGTTTAGAGATGTGGCCTTATCAGTGTAATTTGCATAATTATTTTCTCTCAGATGTTTTACTGTGCAAGGTGAGCATAGTTTACTAGCTTCCTCACTAGTCTCAGAAAGAACTGACATTGTACCTTCACAGCATGTGTCTCCTGCAAAATCATTCCTGCAGCTTTTACTGTGCAGTCATGTGCTGGATGCCATGTAAGGACACCACCAGAGAGCTCTCAGCCACGTTAGCAGTTACCTACTCTATAAAGAGGCCATCAGACCTATTTTTGTTTCCTGTCCTCAAGCCACTTGCTAACAAGACACTTCCCCCATTTCACAGGAGGAAAATGTGTCCGTATCCTTTGCTCAGGACATATGAAAAGCAATTTGAAACCAGAAAATAGGTAAAGAATCATTAAATGGTTTGGAATGGAAAAACAGATTTGGTTGTGTTCATTAAGCCAGAACTGCCCTGTGTGCTTGAGTGTCTGACAGACTTGATTTGGAATCCTTTTCTACTTCCCCACAGTTCCATCTCAGACAAGTTTACAACCTTGGACAAGTTGCATAGCCTCTTTGGCCCCAGTGTCTGCATCTGCTAAGTTGGGGAACCTCACCCCTGCCCCCTTGCAGGGTTGTTGTGAGAATAAATGCAAAGGCATTTCATGATACCTGACAATCAGTTGCTGTCACTGACATTTAATTTTGTATTTATAGGGAGAGTGCAGGAAGCCTTTTTAGCAAATGCCTTTTGATAGGTACATCCCATATAGTCTTATATTGACTTTTTTTTTTAGAAAGTTCTTGTGCCTCTCAAGTAGCAGAATATAAAGTTCCCTCTTTGACCTGTGTTCCCATTTTGGTCCCTGGCTTTCTAAAGTACTTATAATGGAATTAAATATTCATGCAGGCATGGCATGTCATTTTAAGGTGGCATCATCATAAGTTTCTCAATAATTTTCTGCTGGTAATTTGCATCTCTGTGTCTGTTGCTAGGCAGTGCCCCCAGAAGTCTCTCCCTGCACTTTAAGCAAGCCAGGGGAGGGAAGGAGAGGGGACTCTCGGCCCTGATTGGGAGGGAATTCATGTTCGTGTCAGACAAGTGTCAGCAAGAAAGGAATTCATTAAAGCAAAAGTAGTATCCCAGTGTCCAGGAAAAGTGACCCTTTTGCTTGTGCAGCTATGCAGGCAGCAGAAAGCAAGGAAGAACAGCAGAAGAGATTGAAAGTTCATTGAACTCCTGCTCGGTGTCGGACAGATCCCTTGCCAACTCCTCAAGCCAGGGTGGCTCGGCATCCAGTCACCACTGGATCTGCCCGGTGTGGGAATTATATCCCCACCACCCCAGAATCTGAGGGAGCTGTGGAGCACTGGATAGAGTGAGACTCAATTCTGAGAACTTCCCAAAGGAAGGGAAGGGACTTGTCAGGCAGGCTGCGAAAGAACTTGATTGAATGACCTGAGGGTCACCCAGGCACTGGGAAGTACGAGCCCCTCCTGCTCAGACGTTCCCACAGCCACTTCCCTACTGGTCTGAAATAAAACAGAGAGAGAGAAAGGATTTCGTTTTTAAGACTAGAAAACGGAATGAAATAGCAAAGTGACAGACCCTTACCCCTGGTGGCACATGCTGGTGGGTTCTTGTTTTTGTTGCAAAAAAGGTTTCAGAGACAAAGGGCACTGGGCCTAAGTAGCAAACAGTTTATTTATTTAAAGAGACAGTACACACTCAGAGGAGAGGCAGCTTTAAGCTTTAAGGTTCGGGATTTCATAGGGTCTTTTTTGTAGGGGTCAGTATAAGGCATGATGTATACAGGTGATTCATAATTCCTTTGAAGTTTTGTCTGAAGAATAAGGCTATTTAGGTGACTGTTGATCTGGATCTTGACATTCTTCACCACCTTGGTTCCCTTACACTCCAGAGGCCTGGCTCTCATCCTGGTTACAGAGTTATGTGACTGATTAAGGCAACTGGAAGGGGAGAAAGAACAGCATGCAGACTAAATTAAAGAATAAGCTGAACCTTCTTCTCAGGATTCGTAGATTTTTATGACAGCGTGACTTTTGTCTCATTTGCTCACCCTATCTCATGTCTGAGTTTTTCGGGGGGACATCATGTTCTTTTGATTTCCCCTGTTGCAGTGGGAAAGCAAACAGAGCGATGAAGCAAGATAACATGTCAGAAAATCACACCTTGTGATGTGTAAGGGTTTCTTTTAAGTTTCTCTTTTGAGGTACCAAAAGATAAATGGGCCTACTTTACAAGTGTCAGAGCCATTCAACTTTTTGGTAATCAGAAGACTTTGTGGACCCTGAATCACTTGATTTATTTCCTTTAAACGATTCATGGGCACAGACAATGCAATATATTCTGTATCTGATTACAATGGCCCCTTTTCTGTGAACATTTTCCCTTTTGTTTTTGGTGTCTCTAGCCTTGCATAGAATCTGTAGAGAGAAACAGCTTTGCCTCACCTACTAACTATACAGCTTTGGGCACTGTACTTAGCCTCTTTGAGACTCAATATCCCTGTCTGTCTAGAGGCTTCATAGCAGTTGGAAGACCAAATGTGATGATGAATCAGTGACTCAGTCTAGCTTCTAGCATATACTCGTTTGGTTGCTATTTTTGTTTTATAGGTGTTTGTGTACCTATAGAAAGATCCAGACTTTCTGCCCCCCTCTCCCTTCATTCTGCTCCCTTGTCTGTGGTCTCCCCGCCAGCAGTATATCCTGGACAACAGGAAGGCCCTTCCAGTCTGTTTAAAAAACAGCTTCTTTGTCCTACAGTCTCTGGAGAACTTGCAGGTTGACCTGAAACTACCATCCAATAAGCCAAAACCCATTCCTCAGGCACATCACCATCTTTCTGAAATAATGTCCCCTGCTGTCAGTGACTGCTTGCTTCTTTCTTCCTAAAGCATTCTGTTTTGGTCCAGATTCAGGGATTCTTAGACTCTCAGATCTCTGAATAATAATATGTTCCCCAACAGGCAAAACTAATGTTTGGTATTTGAAGCCAGGACAATGGTGGCCTTTAAGGCGAGTGGTGGTTACATACATGTGTTCACTTTAGGAAAAGTAGGCCACTCAAGATTGGTGTGCTTTTCTGTATGTATGTATGTTTATTATTGTAATATAAGATAGAAATGTTTATTAATTTTTTAAAGGATACCTTTTTTCCTCTTTTTGCAGATACCATAATTCAATATATATTTTACAAACATTCACATATATATTTTTTAAGAGTAAATATCATTTTCAGTTGAGAAAGTCTTTCATGAAATTAAGTGAGGAAGCATTTCTAAGCCTTTAAGGTGATGTGGGTTAAAGTATATTTTTAAGCTCTTTGATCATACACACATGTATATGGTCTGTAGTTGTTCCACTTAGCTCAATGTTGGTTGTGTTCTGGTAAAAATGAAAATTTAAACATGTTGCTACCTCTTTCACCCTACAGTTGTAATTCTCATGGTTTGAAAAATGTGCCTTTTTGCTTTCTTATCTTTCTTTATATCATCAGTTAGCAGTTATTTACCTGTATAGAGAGAAGTTAATTTATAAAAGTATGTGATTTGAAAACTTACGTTACACCTTTAGATGCACTTGATGTGCAGTTTTTATTGGCACTGGATTTACATGCTTGCTTTTGCTTGGCTTTTCCAAGTAAAGCTTATTTTGAATACCAGGACAGCCAGAGATTAGCTGGAAAGTGGGAAAGAACTATTTTTGCTATGGATGGAGAACAAGAAGTAAATAAGTTATCTTTAATTTACTTACTATTTTCTCCTAGATTGGAAGGAAGACTGACAAAGAAAAATAACATGATTCAGGTAAATGGATTTTTAACTTCTTTATGTATGTCTTATGCTTGGTTTCTATTTCCCATGTTTTCCCACTGAGAAGAACAACAACTACAAAAAACAAACCCATTTTTGTGGCCAACTTGAATATATAAGGAATGTTTTGGGCATATAGATGTAATAGTCAAAATATATCATTTAATTAACTTAGCTATGTAAAATAATCGCATATTTATATAAAATAATATTATAATTAGTGTTTTTTCCTACCTCAGAATAATTTTCTTCCAAATCTTTACCTGCATGTTTATTTGATGTAAATGTCTTCATTATTAGCGTCACATTTTTAAAGCATCCAATACCATTCTCCACAGCATGTTCTCATTTTAGTTGTTTGTGATATAGCACTATAGCACTTTTGGAATTCGTGTATGGTGCTGTAATTGGAAATTTCATTCCAAGCCACAAATAACCATTTGCATAATATTAGGACAGTTGCTGTTTTCATTCTTTCTGTGTAGGTAACATTGGAGATCTCCAGTTTGTAGATTTGCTTTGTTAAATATGCTTTCTTTCCTTCCATCTATTCATTTATTTTATTTATTTTGAGGTTATTTTGCATACATTGTTTAAAATTAAAATAATGCCATAACAGCCTTTCCCTCCTCTTTTTATACTCCCATTACTTCTTTGACCAAAGGTAGCCTTTTCAGTTCTTTTAATTGTATTTTCTGGTGTTTGCCTACCTATTTCTAAACAACACACCATATGCTTTAAGTGCTATCTATTGGTTTCTTTTGAAATTTTAGATATATATTGATTTCCTGCTGAGGATTTACTTCTCATACATAACCCTTTACTATCACTACACACCTGCTCTTCCTGTCTCTCCATTTTCTGGATGCAGTCATGTTATAGTGTGTGGTTAAAATAAATGTTTGTTGTTTACTTTTATTATGACTACATTTTCTTTGTGGCTGAGCTTTTGGTTAGTTATGTTGAAATGTTCCAGACCATTCTGCTTTCCAGTTGGTTGTAGTGAACTGTTTTGTTTCTCTGGAAAATTTGACTCTCTTCTTTATTCCCAGAATTTTGAAGCTTCACACTGCAACATAAGTCTTAACAGTTTTTTGATGTTCATGATCCTTTCAATTTGGAAACTCATGTGCTTCAATTTGGGAAATTTTCTTGTACTGTTTCTTTGATAATTTCCTTTCCATCTTTTTTTCTTTCCTGCAAATTTGTTAGTTGGATATTTGGGCCTACCAGTTTGATTCTCTATTTTTCTTAGCTATTTTCGCTCTCTCTCTGTTTTTGTTCTACTTTCTGAGAGATTTTCTTAGTGTTACACTTTTACTTTCTGCTAGCATGTTTGTAATTTCAAACTTAATTTTTTATTGGTCTCTGAATATTTCATTTAAAAAAATAACATCCTGGTCTTGTTTTATGGGTGCAATGTTGTCTCTTTTCATTTGAGAATATGAATTGAATTATTTTGCTGTTTTCTTTTGCTCTTTGCACTTTTCTTTTTCCTGTGTGTTTCTCCCTATCAGCTTGTTTTGGTCCCAGATTTTAATGTTAGAGGCTTTTCTAAAAAAAAATGGTGAGGCTTTAGTTGTCCATATTTAGGAGTGAAACAATAAAAAGTATACTGTTAATTTGCCCAGATCACTGTAGAACCTTTGGACAGAGACCAGACCATTTGAGTTACTGACTCTTAGACATCAGAATCAGTAGATCTTTTTTCTTGAATCTTTCAGTTTCTCCAAAAGGGAATTCCCCATTCACCTCTTTGTAGGGTAAAAGCCTGACTCTGAGGATTTAGGGGAGTCATGTGGTGGAAGGGAGCCAGAGGTCTCACCATCCAAGCCTGTAAATGTTTAATGCCTTTATTTCAGCCTTATCTGATGTCTCTGAGTCTGAAGTCTTGCTGAATCATTTTCTCCAGAGAATAAACTGCCTCCTGTTATGGGAATAGGGATGGTTTATGTGGCTTTACCAGGTGGGGAGAAGATACCGGGTTCCAACTTGCACCCTCTTTTTTTTTCTTGAAACAACACAAATTTATTATTTTGTAGTTCTGTAGGTCAGAAGTCTGACATGGATCTCAAGGTGTCCACAGGGCTTCATTCCTTTTTGAGGCTCTAGAGGAGAATCCATTCCTTTTCTTTTCCTAGCTTCTGGAGGCTGACTGTACCTCTTACTCATGGCTCCCTTCCCCCATTTTAAAGGCGCAATAGCAGGTCAAATACATCTCATATTACATTATTTTCACCTCCTCTGCTGCCTTCCTCCTTCACTTTTTAGGACTCTTGTGGGTATATTGGACCAAGGTAGATAAACCAGAATAATCTCCCTATTTAAAAAATTTTTTGAAACCACAATATAAAATTGAACATCTTAATCATTTTTAAGTGTATGGTATAAGTGGTGTTAACTACATTCACACTGTCATGCAACAGATCTCTAGAACTTTTTTATCTTGCAAAACTGAAAGTCTATACCCATTGAACAACTTCCCTTTCTTCCTTGCTCCTGGCCTCTGGCAACCACAGTTCTACTTTCTAAGAGTTTGACTACTTTAGATACCTCATATCAGTGGAATCCTATAGTTTTGTCTTTCTGTGACTGGCTTATTTTACTTAGCATAATGTCCTTAAGGTTCATCCATGTTGTAGCGTAGGCCATGATTTCCTTCTTTTTTTATGACTAAATAATATTCTGTTGTATGTATATACCAATATTTCTTTATCCATACATCTGTTGATGGACATTTAGGTTACTTCTACTTCTTGGCTATTGTGAATAATGCTGTAGTGAATATGGGTGTGCAAATACCTCTTTGAGATCCCATTTTCAGTTTTTATTTGGAGGCATATATTCAGAAGTGGATTGCTGTACCATAGGGTAGTTCTGTTTTTAATTTTTTGAGGAACACCTGTACATTGGCTACACTAACTTATATTCCCACCAACAGTGCATAGGAGTTCCCTTTTCTCCACATCCTTGCCAACATTATATTTTTCTATTTTTTTAATAGATGCCATCCTCAAATGTGTGAGGTGATATCTCATTTTGTTTGATGATCATTTTCCTGATGTTGAGCACCTTTCATATTCTTGTTGACCATCTGTATATCTTCTTTGAAGAAATGTCTATTCAAGCCCTTTGTCCATTTTTAATTGGGTTATTTATTTTTTGGTGTTGAGTTCTAGGAATTCTTTATATACTCTGGGTATGTACCTCTTATATATATAGTTTGCCAGTATTTTCTCCCATTCCATAGACTGCCTTTTTACTTCCTTTGCTGCACAGCAATTTTTATTTTGGGCATAGTCCCATTTGTCTATTTTTGAACTTGTTAATGTATTTTTGGTGTCATTGCCAAGAAATCATTGCCAAATCAAGTGTTTTTTTTCTCCTAGGAGTTTGATGGTCTCAGGACTTACATTAGCTCCTGAATCCATTTTGAATTAATTTTTGTATTAATAGAGTCACACAAGGGTCTGACTGCTTTTTATATGGACTTTTAACCATTCCCCCTCTTCTCAAATCCTTACCTCTCTTGCTGAGGAACCAAAAGCTCCATTTCCTGAGCCTTTCTTGACCAGTCAGCTGGCAGTGTCTTTGCTTCTCTATGAGGTTCCCGCATGCTCTGCTCTGCAGTCATTTTCTGCTCCCAAAATGCTACTGCTGTCTGTACCTGCTCTGATACACTTATCTGTTCTTATCCTTACAGGTTTATATCTTATTCCTCTTTCTATATTTTAATTGGGATTCAGAGGGAAGCAAAGATAAATAGCCCTATTCCATTGGCCACTTATAACCCAAATCCATATTGGTTTTTTTTATTAAGGTATCATTGATATTCACTCTTATGAAGGTTTCACATGAAAAACAATGTAGTTACTACATTCACCTATATTATTGAGTCCCCCTCTATACCCCATTGCAGTCACTGTCCATCAGTGTAGTATGGTGCCACAGAGTCACTACTTGTCTTCTCTGTGCTGCACTGTCTTCCCCATGATCCCCCCACACCATGTGTACTAATCATAATACCCCTAAATCCCCTTCTCCCTCCCTCCCCACCCACCTTCCCTCACCCCTCCCCTTTGGTAACTGCTAGTCCCTTCCTGGAGTCTGTGAGTCTGCTGCTGATTTGTTCCTTCAGTTTTGTTTAATTGTTATACTCCACAAATGAGGGAAATCATTTGGTATTTGTCTTTCTCTGCCTGACTTATTTCACTGAGCATAATACCTTTTAGCTCCGTCATGTTGTTGAAAATGGTAGGATTTGTTTCTTTCTTATGACTGAATAGTATTCCTTTGTGTATATGTACCACCTCTTCTTTATCCATTCATCTACTGATGGACACTTAAGTTGCTTCCATATCTTGGCTATTGTAAATAGTGCTGCAATAAACGTAGGGGTGCATATGTCTTTTTTAACCGAGAACTTGTATTCTTTGGGTAAATTTCTAGGAGTGGAATTCCCAGATCAAATGGTTTTTCTATTTTTAGTTTTTTGAGGAACCTCCATACTGCTTTCCACAATGGCTGAACTAGTTTACATTCCCACCAGCAGTGTAGGAGGGTTCCCCTTTCCCTGCATCCGTGCCAGCATTTGTTGTTCCTAATCTTTTCTATGTTGGCCATCCTAACTGGTGTGAGGTGATATCTCATAGTGGATTTAATTTGCATTTTCCTGATAATTAGCGACATGGAGCATCTTTTCATGTGTCTGTTGGCCATCTGAATTTCTTCTTTGGAGAAGTGTCTGTTCAGATCCTCCACCCATTTTTTAATAGGGTTATTTGCTTTTTTGGGTGTTGAGGCATGTGTGTTCTTTATATATTTCAGATGTTAACCCCTTGTCAGATATATCATTTAAAAATATATTCTCCCATACTGTAGGATGCCTTTTTGTTCTACTGATGGTGTCCTTTGCTGTGCAGAAGTTTTTAGGTCGATCTAGTCCCATTTATTCATTTTTGCTTCTGTTTCCCTTGCCTGAGGAGATGCGTTCAGGAAAAGGTTGCTCATGTTTATATTCAAGAGATTTTTTTGCCTATGTTTTCTTCTAAGAGTTTTATGGTTTCATGACTTACGTTCAGGTCTTTGATCCATTTCAAGTTTACTTTTATGTATGGGGGTAGACAATAATCCAGTTTCATTCTCTTGCATGTAACTATCCAGTTTTGCCAAAGCCAGTTGTTGAAGAGGCTTACTTTTCCCCACTGTATATCCATGGCTCTTTTATTGTATATTAATTGACCATATATGCTTGGGTTTATATCTGGTCTCTCTAGACTGCTCTGTTGGTCTATGGGTTTGTTCTTGTGTCCGTGTCCATGTTTCTTTTTAAAATAATATTCAAAAGGTTTTTAAAAATGATAATCTCATATTTGCTATTTTTAGGTCCTACCTCCCCAAAATAGTTCAGTCTATTCCTTTGCTTCCTTTTTGCTAATCAGTTTCTGCCAAGTTGACCATAAGTATCTAAAGCTAGCAGTAATTGAAGTTACTTTCCCAAACATTATTTTTTACTCAAAATAAACCAAGGTTTGTGTTTTTAATATGAGACTTAGTGAGGCCTTGAATATAAGTGACAACCTATTTCCTGGGGTATGCTTTTATATGAGGGGAAGCCATTGATTTATCTTCAGGTGTGTACACTGTATATTGGTATCATCAGGAGATGTTCTGTTATGTAAATATATTTTACTCTGAAGGCTTAATTGAACACTTTTAAGCTAATTAATGACAGGTGTCCCATTTTTCTTTTTCTTTTTTTAGTTTGTGACAGCAGCTTTCTTTGTGGCAGTACAGATCTCCTCAACTTATAGTGGGGTTACATCCCTTTAAATACATTGTAATGTGAAAATATCGTGTCAAAAATCCATTTAATATACCTGTCAAACATCATAAGTTAGCCTAGCCCACATTAAACATGCTCCGAAGACTTACATTAGCCTATAGCTGGGCAAAATCATCCAACACAAACCTGTTTTGTAATAAGGTGTTCTCATGTAATTTATTGAATATTGCACTGAAAGTGAAAATCAGATTGGTTTTATGGGGACAGACAGTTCTAAGTGTATTAGCTCTTTCCTTTTGTGGTTGTGAGGCTGACGTGGGCGCTATGGCTCACTGCCTTGCCCGGCATCATGAGAGAGTACATACCACATATCGCTAACCCATTAAGAGAACCACATTCAAAATTTGAACTACAGTTTCTACTGAATGCATATCATTTTTGTACCATCATAAAGTTGAAAAATTTTAAGTCAAACCAGTGTAAGATGGGAATATCTGCACTTGATTATTTACAGGTATAGCCCTCTTTCCTACAGATAGGATGAAGAATGATTAAATGGCAGAATGCCTGGTATGACCAGGTCTTTAGGGACTATCAGGAAGGGTCTTTGTGTTCCCAGAATTGTTTCCTCACAGACTTATGCCTGTAAGTTAGCTCGACTTATCAGCTACCAAGTTTGGTTCATGGGAACCCTTAGGATTTTTATTCCAGGGTCCAGGGGTGGCTTCAAAGAGTTCAGGGTCCCTGAAATTTGAGTGGTGGTAGAATAGGTTTAGATTTCATCAGGTACTCAATGATACAGGGCTTACGTGATCCTGAAAAGAGTTGAAAACCTACTTCTAATTGATTATTACAGAGAAAAAAAATAGAACTGATTAAATTAAACACAACCGAAATAAGAGACCACCTTGCTAGCTACAGTTAGATTCCACATTCTTTCACATGTAAGTACATGGGGCTATACAGAGGGACTAAATGAATAGCTCTTTTTTTGTCAGATGAAAAACATTATCTCTAGCTTCCTGATTATGCAAACACCCATTTACACATATGTAATTATAAAAGGTATCATTTATGATGGTTGTGTTTTGGCCTCAGAGAAATTACCACCTTTTAATCAGTCATCTTGTAAAGAGGATAACTACTGAGGCTGAAAAACTAGTCTGTTTTCTTATTGAAGCTGCTATCCTTACTTTGCGAAAATCAGTTATGTTGACATTAAAAATAATATATATTCACCTATTATACATATTAGGAGAAATACCTATACGATCAAAAGGAGAAATATCTTTATGTAATAGAGAGTTATAGACTTTAATTTTCAATTAAGAAAAGATGGGACAAGTTTTATGTATATTTTATGACCAAAAAAAGCTTAAAAACAGAGAGAAAGAAAAAAAAGATGGAGGTGGGCAAGGTCAATTGTGAATCTTTTATTTCCAGTCTCATACTTTAATACTTTAATGCTTTTATTTGTAGTGGGATGTACAGATTTAAAAGGTCTCTTTCAGCTTTAAGACTTCATTATTCTGTGTTTGAAGTGGTTAAGCTTAAATTGTTCCTTTATTCTAGATACACCATTGAGTTCTTCGGAATGCACAAAACTGTGTTCTGGAAACTTACGAAATAGAAGACAAGACCCTGCCTCAGAAAGTGTACATGAGAATAATTTTAAAAGAACCCATCAATAAATGCAAAACAGTAGCTGTTGAAGGTATGTAATAACTTAGATGTCAGTTTGAACCTGGTGTGAGCAGATGAAAGTAGTAAGAAGTTTCTAGCCAGGGACCTCACTTACTTCTTTTCTGGGAATAGGGCAGCCAGAAGCAAGCTCAGGGATTGCTGTCCTTGGAATCAGCTGTTACTTATTAGCTTTCCTTTTACCCTGAAGGACATCAGGCCGTTTTGAGTCTGATTGGGTGGTGGCTGCCATGCACTGACTGGTTACCCTGTTAGCCATTGACTTTGACCTGCTTATCTCCTTGACCCCACAAGTCACTGTGTGAAGTGGTTACTTCATTTTCTTGCTTATAACCTTCAATTCTTATCAACAGTGTTTGCTGTCAAGGTCAGGGTCACGCGTTATTTCATATCGTGCAACCCTCAGTGGATGTCTGGCTTCGATGCATTGGCACACTCTTCTGAATAGCCTGTCGTGCTGTGTGTCACCTTGATCCTTTAGTTTCTTTTTCTCATCTACCAGTACAGAACACTAAAGGTGTATCCTGTGCCGGGTATTTTACATCTTTGATCATCACACCATCATGAGACAGTACTAAAGTCTCATTTTCTAGATGAGGACACTGAAGTTCCAAATGGGTCCATAACTCGCCTACTGTTTCCCAGAGAGTAAGTGGCAGAATTGAGATTCAGCACTAAATTATGTCTTATATATATTTTGTGCTATGGAGACAGTTGGAAGCAAGGTTTGAAAAATATCCTAATGCTTATAGAATTTTAACCTTTTGTTCTACTTTTTTCACCATTATTTGCTACTTTTTCCCATTGCATGGAAGCTTATTTGGTTTATAATTATACTTAGAACATTTAGTTAATATATTAAATATTTTCAACATTTAGTTTCATAATTTAACTGAAAGTCTATTATTCGCACATGTTTTAAAGATATGTCCTCTTTCTAACATAGGCTCTCATGTCTTTATTGATACATTCTGAGTTGATTATGAGTCCAGTAGAGGAGGTAGGAGTAGACTTTTATACTTCTAATCCTATGGTATCTGTGACATCATGTGTACCATTACCCAGAACCTTTCAATATAGAGTTTGTGAAGATGAGATAGGTGAGGAATGATGTGATTTTGTCAGAAGTCTTCTTATCTAGTTAACAAAGTTGTTTTGGAGCCTGAATCCTTTAGAATGTAGAATATCAATGCTTAGTATTGGCTCAGTGATCACTTTCAGCCTGTGTAGCTGGGAAGTTGCCCTGCAGGATGTGAGTTTCAAGTTTAAGTGAGTGTAAGAATAAATGGTTTTTTTTTCTTTTCCCAACAGTGGCCTACATGATTTGAAAATCTGTGTACTTAGGCTTCTGAAATATTTTTGTTAAATTAGAAGATGGCTATATACACTAATACGTATTTTTAATCTTCACTAAAATCCTGCAAGGTAGGTGTGGTCAACCTTCTTTGAAAGACGAATAAACTAAGGCATGTGACATTATGAAACTTGTCCAAGCTCATCAAATTAGAGACTTGTGGAGCCAGAACTTGAACCCAGATTAGTTGGATTTCACAGACTGTGCTTTTAGCGATTATACTGCCTCAACAATTGCACACATTGGTGACATTTAGATGGAAAACATGTCCAAGAAATTTTTTTATGCTTTGCATTAATACAAAGGCAGTCTTAAAACAAACAGTTAAATGGACTGCATCCTCACAGAAGTGAAGAAGTGAAGGCTTCTAGATAGGCCTGGGGCAATCGCTGGTGGGGTTGCATCCAGATAGTGACAGGAGTGGGAGGTGTGTCTACTCTGGCCGCGTGTCGTTTCCAACACTGTGCTTACTACACTTCCAGTAAAACTTAGGGTCGACTCAACTTAGCAGTTGCATAAGCGACTTTTCCTTCCAAAGTACTTGTGATTGGAGTTCAGACACACAATCACACAGTTAAAGACAGCTCTGGCATTTACTCAGGACTCTTAAAATTTATGAAATACATAAACCTCAAAGTACAGCTATACCATATCAATTTTACCATAAGTAAAATTTCTTCCATTATTAAATGTAATTTTTTTCCAGATTTGAAATAGAAAATTTGGTAATCATTGACAAGCTCAGACAAAATATAGATCGCTACTCAGAGGTAGCCACTGATAATATTTTGGCGTGAATGTTTCCAGTTTTTATTCTTATTAAATGTATACCTCCTAAAAAGTACAAAATTAGAATTATAGTGCTCTAGGTCCATTTTTACTTAGGATAACTTCAGTGTTTTCCCTAGCGTTTTTAAATTTTCTTTTATAACATGCTAAAAAGTGGTGACAAAGAATTCCATATGGGTAATGAATGGCATTCATCCTATTATTTCGGTGACCCAATCCTAATTCAGTTCAGCTAATACTTCTCCAAATTAGGCCACAGTGGTAGGAGAGAAGTATTTTAATAAACAAGAACTCTGTAATTGCCATTAGTTTTCAAACATCTTATAAAATAAGTAATGGTTAAGATGGTTAAGAATATGTTGAGAAAAACCAGATCATTTCCTCTGTCCCATTAAACAATGAGCCTGCCTTGTAAATTTCCCAGTACAAATGCTGTGCATGGAGAGAGCACTGGAAGTTCTCTTTAGATCTAGAAATTTTGAAACTGTTTTCCTTTCATTGAGGTGATGTATCTATGCCAGGTCACTTCTGGTTTTCCATAGTGAGATGAAACCTCTCAAATCCTGGTTCGCAGGTAGTTTGTCCCTGCTCATTGTTGAATGTATCAGTGCTTCAGGTACTAGTTACTCAAGTGTTTTTCCCCTTCTTTTCTTGGGTAAATATTTCACATGGACTAAACCCTGGGTCAGGCAGCTGCACGGACCCGAGGAAGCCTCAGGGCTCATGAGTAATGCTGCTTTTGCAGTCTTTTGGGAGATACTCATAATGTGGGACTAATACAGCTTTTCCCAAGCTGAAGAGTCTGTTCCTAGATAGGTACTAAACTGCAAAGATGGTTACAACTGAGGCAGTGAGCATTTAATAGAAGCACTCTATTTATAACAGCTCATATGAAGTGGGGACTGTAATGCACTGCTCCTTACTACTCTTCTCCTGTAGAGAACATTAGTAAGTTAAATTATCATCGTCATCCTCCTCCCCCTCCTCACCAGGCCATTGCTTCTCAGACATGGTTCTTACTGCCCTTAGGATTCCAGTGTGCCTGGGGGTCGGGTAGGGGTGAGGGAGGAGGACAAGGCCTTTGGCCTCCTTGTTGTCCCAATAACAAATAGCTCTGCTTGTATATGTCTTATGTATTCAACTTCCACAAAATTTTGTTTTAAAGAAAGGACTCTCTTGCTTAAGGAAGTAAAGACTGAGAATCACTATGGCATACAGAACCTGTGGGAGGATGAAACAGAGGAGGAAAACAGATGTTCACACTGTATTACTTCAGGTTCCCATTATGCCTGTAGTTCTGGGCTTGGTACTTATCACAGACTCTCTCCGCTTGGAATTTCCATAGATCGACCTGCTTTTAGGACAGTGGTTTTTGTAGAAGTGCCACGCAAGTTCTAAGTCTAGGAGAAGTGGAGTAATATGAGTGATGGGGTCAGCAAATGATGTAAAGTGTAGTGTCTTAAAGGTCCTGGGAGACTGGTTTCCATAGTCTGGTTGACATGGATCATAGAAGGCTGTTCATGCCACCAGAGTGGTACATGACAGTGAGCCTGACAGTCTATGAAATCTTCATTATCTATTTCTACACTCTTTTAAAACATTTTGGGTGTTTTAAGTTGAAGATTGATACTGATGAATCACAGAAGCAGCCACTCCTGAATCAGGAACTTAAGCTGTGTTTGTGCCACAGCTCAGTTGACTTAAGTATTAAAGAATTCCCCTAAAGATGTTTGTCACCAGGGAAGGATAAGGAATTGGCCGAGGAATTTACAACCTAATTTATAGAGTTCAGAATTCTTAGTGAATAGTTAAACATAGTAACTGTTTGTTTATAGGACAGTCGATGCAGGAGTATCCATAACATGCATATGAAGATGAAGACCTTAACATGAATAAATGTTCAGTTATTCAAAGAATGAGATTAGTTCTTGAGGTGAAAACTGGAGAGAAAATTTTCGGTAACTCTATCAGGAGAGAGGCAAATTATGCCCAGTTTGCAAATTTAGTGGGGCATATTGGAGTCAAATAGGGTCTGAGCTCTCTGCATTCTGGCTGTCAGAGCTCCTAGCCTACTTCCTGCCATAGAATAAGGCTATACTTTCTGTGCACTGTACCACCCATAATATGAATGGTACCTCTGGAATTATGCAGTGCTGCAGCCCTGGGTATTTTCATTCATCCATCCATCCCTGTGGCCAGCCAGCCAGCCAGCCATCTGATAGCTATTGAGCATCTCTACTTTGTGCCAAGCACTGTTCTAGACTGCAGCAGTGAATAACTTAAGATCTGTTCTCTCATGGAATTTACAGTCTAGTGGGAGTGGGTTAGGGTCTTTCAGGGAGAAAAGTGATATAGAGATTTGAGCATTTAAGTGCTATGATGAATATAAAATATGGTGACTAAGTGGGGGTAGAAAAGTCTATTTGAATGGGATCTGAAATGTACAATCTGTGTCTTGTTTTCTATTTACTTCTTGTACTACCTGATTTTTATATTCACCAACTTAAATAATTCTGGGAAGGGATGAGGTTCTTTTGTCACAATTGCATTTTCTATAGGAATTAAGGAATTAATATGTTTCTCAAGCTGCCAGCATTCAGTGGTGGACACTGAGATAGCATGTGTTTTTAAAGTAGTTTATAAAAATAGAATCAAAAAATAATTGTTGGCCCATAGCATATAAAAAGAAATTTCAAATCCATTTTGGGGAAAAATGTGTTGTACTGCTCATAAGGGCTGAAAATAGAGAAATTGGACTGATTTTCTCCTTAAGTTTTTTAGACTCATTGCCCATGTTAATGAGTCACTAAATCTTACTGATTTTTCCCCTTCATTATGTCCCTTTTTTTGTGTGTCTCTTCCTGTCTCTTTTCATTCACCTATCTCCACTATGATGAGATAGTGTTACTTAGGCTGGTCTTTTTTAATAGCCTTTCCCTTGGCATCTCCACCTCTGGTCTATCTGATAAGTTAGCTTTTCTATTGCTATATTCATACTTCTATTCCTTCTTTAGAGGCTTTAAGGATGGCTGTCTCCTCATTTCAGAATAATGGCCAGACTGTCTAGCTTCGCATTTGAGGCCCTCTGTAACCTGGTTTCAACCCATTTTTCCAGCCTTATCCCTGCTTTCATCCAATGCAGATATTTGGCTCCACCCAGATAGTCTATTCCCTTTTCTTTTGTGCCTTTGCTCAAGCTGCTATCTGGAAAACTCATTCTTTTCATTGTTTTTTTTTTTGCCTTTTTAAATCCTGTTTGATATCCAAAGTTCAGCTTAATTAGACCTGCTCTCTTTTTTTCTGGCTGCTTTAAATAATATTTTGCTATGTTTTTGGTAGCCTCTGAGTTTGTTTATATCTAAGTTGGGGAGTCCTTTTTCTTTCCTCCTTTCTTTTTAAATCCTGCTTAGGATTCTTTGGGTTTTCTGGATCTGAATATTGGTATTAGGAAAATTCTATTATTACTTATTAGAATAATGCCTGTTTCTCATTTCTTTCTATTTTCTTAAAAAATTTGTTAAGATTTATGTTAGACTTTCTCACTTTCCTCGTGTCTCTTATATTTTTCTTATCTTGTCTTTATGTGTGCAATTTGGGACTTGCTCTGTCTTTGTCTTTTGTATCACAGTTCTTTTTTTCAGTTCATTCCTAATCTGCTGTTAAAATTGTCCTTGATAAGAAAGGAATTCTTACTCATTTCAATTTTACTTTATTTTTTATCTACTGCTTTATCTCCAGAGCCTAGACAAAGGCACAACATGTAGTACATAGGTGCTCAGTAAATATAATGAGTTTCTAATGTTTAAATTTTTAACCATTATTTTTGGTCCCTTCCCAAGCCAGGTTGGTAATATTTTTTTAAATAAAATTTTGCTCCTTTTCAAACTTCTCTTCTTTATTGAGGTATATTAGGATATACTTATTTTACTCTGATAATTCCAGTATTTGCAGTCTTTTCAGCTCTGATTCATTTGCTTGTTTCCACTGGTGCTCACTCATGGTGTCTTATTTCCTTGTGTACTTACGATTTATTGACCATGAGCTCAAGTTCATTGGAAGTTTTATCTGTGGGAGTTCTTTGAGGCCTACGTTGCAGATAGTTTTTTCCAGACATTATTTATGTTTGCTTCTGCTAGGTACCTGTAGGCACCAACAGTCTGGGCAATCTTTAACTTAAATTCTCTTCTTGAGGTTTTTTGAAGCACACAATATGAAGTTGAACCACAAAACCACATGAGTACTAGCTGTTGGTTATAAATTCTCAGGGGAGGCTCCCCCACTAATGGTGCTAGGTTTAAAAAGAAATCACCCATATCTTGAGACTATATTTCTGTGAAGTTCCAGTTTATTTATGCAGAGATCTGTTAAACTCACCAGCTGAGTAGTGCTGGTTTTATCTTCCCTCTTGTTCCATATACTCATTTTAATAGAAGTTCAAGGTGATGGGGGATTTAGTTTTGGTGCTTTCTACTTTCCAGCTTTCCCACTTTTACTGTCTTCTGTTTTATTGTCATCTCACTGGTGCATTTACAAAGATGTTGTGTATTTTTTCTTCTTCTTGAGTTATTTTTATTTGGGAGAGGAGTTTAAGGTTATCTTTTGGGTCATTCTGCAGAAATGGAAGACCTATTTTTTGTTGCTTTGTTTTTAGTAGGTGCTTCTAATAGATGAGGTGGGAAGACCTTTAGGGCAGAGATCAAAAAATTATTAAAAATTTAAGTAGAAGCCCAGCTTCTCTTTTAGATTAGACTGTTTGTTGTACACAGTCAGATTAGGTCAGGAACAAGGTAGAGAATAATTCCTTGTAATATGCTTTCTGAGTTGGTGGAGACCTTGATGTCTATCTACATTGAGACATTACTTGTTGAAATGAGATTTAGTTTTGTTCATTGCTTTGATTAATTAATTGTCTAATCTTCTACTATATCATATAATTTTACTTTCCTAAGTTAGTTTTATTCCTGAGTAACTCCTCCATTATAAAGCGGGTTACTTGTTTTATTATTGTTACGTGATATCTACCATGGGTACATAGGATGATGTCCTGTGAGGCTTTGCTGTACCTTGGACCTTTTATTCAGTGTTATTTTATTTCATTCTGAATTAGAGGAATATTATTTGTAAGTGAAAATTGTTGCAATTAGTAGAATAGCCAGTGATACAAAAAACAAATCAGTCTCAGGAGGAAATTCTTAATGTTACAGTTTAAATGTACAATGTGTAAATCAGGAGAATCAGTTTTATCATTTGAAAATTCAGCAGATTCTATACTCTGAGCTCTAAATACAGGTTCATATAGCAGGAAGCATTGCCATCTGATAGAAATATGTAATATGTCACATGCCACTGATTTTCCTAAATGAATCACACACTCTGTTGTGAACTTTAATTTTCTTTTTTTGAGAATCCATCTTAAATTAATTTTGCAGAGGAGGACCTGCTAACTATGGGTTACTGATCTAATGCACATAGCCCATCCTGGCCCATCCATCAGTCTCCATTGTTACAGTATAACACAGTTTCTTGGAAACAGCAATATTTTTGGCATGACTTAAACTAATGAATAATCTTTCCTAAATATGTATTTTGGTGCCAAGCAAACATCAAACGGAAAAAATGTTGATTTAAATTGGCAGAAAGCTCACATTATGATGATCAGAGGAGGGATAATGATTGTCTGGTATAGTTATGTATTTTGAGATTTTGAAAATGGGTGGTGTATTTTAAATATTTGCCATGAGAGGAACTAGAAACATAACACGGTAAGCATGCCAGCTGGATGACTAACATGATTTGTCAGCTGCACACTTACATAAGACCATGTTACGATTAGAAATAATAAAAAATAATTTGAAGAGCTTTGAGTTTGTTTATTATGATTTTTTGAGTAGTGGTGTTTACAAGTTTTAATTTTGTAAAATATGTTAGCGTTACAGATTTTCACATCTGGTCATGAAAAAATGGCTGTTTGCTTTTAAAATATTGTAATGCTTACCTTGAATTGGCATTTGTAGAAATAGTTTTTAAGAAGGAAAATGGTTTGCATTCCCTGTTATAAATATTTTCAGGGTTGTAAGTTATTTAAGCCAAAGCATGCACTAGTCATTATTTTTTGCTCAAAACTTGATATTTTAGACTTTTCTCAATGTTTTCCCTTTCTTATCACTGTTGCATTATTCAGCAATGAGTGCATTTCTGAAAATTATATTAATGATATTTTTAATAAATTGAATAAACTTAGGTTGACAAGGGAAGTACACAAATCTTAAAGGAATTCTTTTTTTTTAATATAATTTATTTTATTATCATTAATTTACAATTACATGTGCAATATTACGATTATTAAACTACCCCTTCATCAGGTCCCCCCCACCAACCCCATTACAGTCACTGTCCATCAGCGTAGTGAGATGCTATAGAATCACTACTTGTCTTCTCTGAGTTGTACTGCCCTCCCCGTCCCCCCCCAACATTACATCTGCTAATCGTAATGCCCCCTTAAAGGAATTCTTAAGAAATCCTTTATTAAAATGAATAAAGCTTTTTTGATGTGAATAAGTCTTTTCTCTTTTTTATGCAGGGATTTTTCATCGTGGGGCAATCTTTTGATAATTTTATTTTTATTTCACATTCAAAGATGTGTTGGGTATTTTTGTTTTGACTGTATGTATTTGTTTCTACCTGCATTAATTTGGAAAGGAAGCCATAATAGAAGCAAAGATATCTAAGTAATAGCTCATTTATAGGATCTTTTTCTTCAAAATGTTTGGTGGACAATGTTAATTATTAACGTGTATTCTCCTACCAACCCCCACACAGTCAGTAAAGCAATTGTTAAGAAAAATATTTGAAGGTATGACTGTTATCCTGACAGTCTCACATTCTATTGGTTTTCTCTTCTGTCAAAGCGAGTGAATCAAAATAAAATAAAACTTAGTTATCTTTTTCAGTGATTGGGCCCTGTTGTGGGTGAATAGCCAAGGGCTGAAGAACACATAAATAACATCCACTTGTAAAATCTCAGAATCTGTTCTCAAACTCACTTCTCTCTTAGACTCTGTTTCCTGAAAAGGAATGTGGAAATTTCTTAGTCTCCTCCTGTAGAATAACCCAGAATGACCTCACTCCCATGGATTTAGAGCAGTTATTTCATTCACTTTTTTGCTACTTAAACAGTTGTCCTGTGACATCTCTGATATTGTTGTTCTCATTTTTTTTTAATTCTGTTAACTGTTTCACATAGCCTCTTCTCTAAAAATAATAATATCTACTATTTCTTGAGTGCCTTTTATATCCTAAGGTCTTTATTTATATGGTCTTTATTGAAAACTCTGGAACCTTGCAGGGACCTTTAAGAGCTTCTTTCAACAAATTTCTAGTGTCACCTTTGTGTTCTAGGCCCTGCTTTGGATCCTTTAAGTAGTGGACAAGGAAAACCAAAAAATCATACCCAAATCTGTATCTTAGAGCTTATATTCTAAAGGAAGAAAGAGGATAAATTGAATGAGTAAGTAAAATACATGTATGCTAGAGGATGGCCAGGGTTCTGGCAAAAACTAAGGCTGAGAAGTGGATGGGAGTGTGAGTATAAGTGTGGGGTGTGTGTGCTGTGTTTCCTGGGATAAAAAGTAGGGAGGTGGGGAAGGCCACAGTGTGAAGGTAACATCCAAGTAAGGGCATGAAGCAGGGGAGTCAATGAGCCTTCTATATCTGGGGCAAGGATATACCAGGCAAGAGGACAGTAAGTAGAAGACCAGATCCTTTCTTTATTTCAAATCCAGGAAACCAAAGCTCAGCCTTGTCCCAGGCAACACAATTCATAAGCACCAGAACACTGACTCAGACCCAGCCCTATTATAGCCAAAGCCCATGCTCTCTCCACTACCTTGGGTAATTCTAACAGGAAATTTTGTTCATCTTAGGAAGCTTTCCAGCTCTTAGCAAAATGTGTTACATATCTTGAGCACTGAAAATTTAACTCTGCTCACAAACTAAAGTAACAGGTAGGTAAACATGGCTTAGTTTGCTCAGCTAGAGGAAACTCAAGGTCATAACCTTGTTCCTCAAGTCTTCCAAAAAGGTTAAGAAATAACTTCTGGGAACTATCCTTTCTGTTTTTTCTTTTCTCTTTTTAAAAATTTAAACAATTATTTTGCTTTTAAAAATCCCTCTTTTATTTTACTTGTGAGATTTTTAAGAGTACATTCCCAATTATGTAGAATCAGACAGAAGTAGTAGCTTAGGAGGGAGAGTATATGGCACCAAGAGTGTCCTTACACCAAAGTGTGTTTTGCTGAAGATTTTTGCATATATGTTTAATGACTGATATAGGTCTAGTTTTCTTTTATTGCCTTTGTCCGGTTTTTATACCAAGGTCATGTTTGTATATTCTTTTCCACCTGTTTATCTATCTGTGTCTTTGCATTTAAAATGTATCTTTTATAGGTATTATATAGTTGAGTATTGCTCTTTTATGTATTCTGGCCATCTTTGCCTTTTAATAGAATGCTTGGGCTATTTACTGTAATTATTGCTATGGTTAGTTTTAAACTGCCATTTTTTTGTCTCCTGTTTGTGCCATCATTTATACATGCTTCAAAAAAATCCTGCATTTCCTTTTCTCTCTTCTCTTTGTTTACTGAATATATTTTACTATTACACTTTAATTTCTCAGGTTTTCAGCTATACCTCTTGCATTGTTTTTATAGTTTCTCTGCAATATTGATCCTTAATAAAAAGTCTTTCTTGAATTAATATTTTACTACTTTGTATAAAAAAAAATAGCAGCAATATGGTTTCATTTACCCCTCCCATTCCATTGCACTGTCTTTTTATATTTTATATTCATTATGTTATAAACTATATGACAGTATAATATAGTATACTTTTAATACAGTACATATTAAGTATATATCTACTATGTGTTTACACATACTTAATACATAATATAGTATATCTAATAAGTATATCTTAAGGAAATTAAGAGAAATAATCTTTCATGTTTACCTACACATTTACTATTTCTAGGGTTCTTCATTGCTTTCTGTAGATTCAAATATTTGTCTGGTATCTATCATTTCTCTTCAGCTTGAAGAGCTTCCTTTAGCATTTCTTTCAGTGTAGGTCTATTGGCAACAGATTCTCTCAGTTTTCATTTATATGATGATTTTTTTTCTTTATTTTTGAAAGATATTTTTATTATGTATAAATTCTAGGTTGACCAGTGTTTTTTTCTTCAAATTCTTCAATCATGTTGTTTATTGTTTGCTGGCCTCCTGTTTCTTTCTTCTTTTTTTTAAATTAATTAATTAATTTTATTAAGGTATTATTGATAACACATTCTTATGAAGGTTTCACATGAAAAAACAATGTGGTTACTACATTCACCCATATTATTGTGTCCCCCCCCATACCCCATTGCAGTCACTTCCCATCAGTGTAGTAAGATGACACAGAGTCACTATTTGCCTTCTCTGTGCTACACTATCTTCCCCCTGATCCCCCCCACACCATGTGTGCCAATCATAATACCCCTCAATCCCCCTCTAACTCCCTCCGCATCTGCCCTCCCCCACCCCTCCCCCTTTGGTAACTGCTAGTTCCTTCTTGGAATCTGTGAGTCTGTTGCTGTTTTGTTACTTCAGTTTTGCTTCATTGTTATAATCTACAAATGATGGCCTCCTGTTTCTGATGAACAGTCTACTGTCATTCTTCCTCTTCTCACATGTGTAATATGTCTTTTCTTCCCTGGCTATGTCTACAAATTTTTTTTTTGGTTGTTGTTCTCTTTGGTTTTCATGGTTAAGTTTGTTTTTCTTGTGGTTATTTGAGTTTCCTGCTGTGTTATATCTCTGGTTTTGCTTAATTTTGAAAATTTCTGGTCTGTGTATCTTCACACATATTTTTCTGCCTCACTCTCTCTACTCTCATTTATCATGTAAATTAGAACACTTGCTACTTCCCCATAGGTCATTGAGGCTCTTTTTAAAACATTTTTTTTTTCTCTGTGCTTCAGCTTGGATTCTTTATATGGACATATCTTAAGTTCACCAGTTCTTTTTTACTATTGTGTCCAATCTGCTATCAATCTAATCCAATATGTTTTTTATTTCAGATACTGTAGTTTTCAGTTCTGGAATCTCCATTTGAGTCTATTTTCTTTTTTTTTTAACAGTTTTTATATCTCTCCTGATATTTTCTATTTCTTTACCCATTATATCTATCTTTCTCTATAGATTTGCTAATATAGTTAGCCTTGTTATTTTAATGTCCTTGTCTTCTAATTCTATTTTCTGGATTATTTGTAGGTCTGTTTCTCTGGACTGCAGAGTTACATTTTTCATTTGCCTCACATATCTGTTAATTTTTAATTGTATGCTGGTCATTGCAGATGCTACATTGTAAAAACGGGATTCTGTTGTTTCCCTGAGAAGAGAGTTGAGTTTTGTTTAAACAAGCAGTTAAATTAATGGCAAATCAGCTTGAATATTATGTAGGCTCATTTTTATGTTTTGCTATTTCCATATTGCCTATATTTCCCAGGAAACAATCTCTTACAGGCATGAGTGGTTTTTATTCCTCAAGCCATGGTTCTTCTGTGGTTTAAAAGAAAAGTCTGAGGCCTTCATTGGGCCCCTGAAACCTGGCACATTTTAAGCTTTACACTCCCCTGAGGTGGTCAGCTGTTGGAATCAGTCAGCTTTCTCAAATCTTTTAAACTGTTTTTTTTTTTTTTCCTACAGGATCCTTGGACTTCTAGTTCTGGCTTTAGCCAACAAGTGTAGTATTTATTTGCAAATTTGGGACTTTGCCCTTCATGATTTGATTTGGGGGGTATTCCTCTGTTTTCAGCTACCCTAGCAGGCCTCTATTCTGACCAAAGAGACTGTGAGTTTCTTCTTGAGGCCCATCTTCTGTGGCACAGGCTTGGTTGGGTCCTCATGGGATAAGCCATATAAATGTAAATTATCATCCAGTGCAGTTCCCTTCTCTTAAGGGCTGTAGATTGTCCCCTTTCTGTCTGCATTTGGTTGTTTTCCAGTGCCTTCAAAGTTTATTTTTATATTTGTTCACAATTTATAACTGTTACTGGGTGGAGGGCATCTCTGTTATTATAAAGCCAGTCTCTTAAAGAATTTGTTTTATGGTTTATTTTAGTCATTTGTAAAGAGGTCTCAAACCTCATTTTCATTTGGAGTTTAAAAATATCTTGAAGTGATGTATAATGGATGAAACTTATTACTGGCCCATAGAACATTATTTAAACACAAGACAGTATTTATGAAAAGAAATGTAAGATATTAAAGCAACTCTACGGTGGGAAATTTGATAATCTCTCTGATTTAGGCATAGACTGATGTTAAATAACCACATGAACTGAAATTAAACAAACTTAGTATATATATTTAAAGACTCCAAGTATACATGTTGGAAATAAATTTCAAGCAACTACTTCAGCGATCCTACTGTCTGGCTGCCCATTTCTGACCTATATAAATAACCTTTAAGAAAGGAAATCTCACTTTTGAAGCTTCTTCTCTGCCCTTAATGCATCCTGGTCACTAAAATGGGCTGGGTAAGTTAGTGCAGTTCTCAGTCCAAGACCAGGTAGAAATTAGGCCAGCTTAAAATATATCATGCTCCAGGAAAACTAAGAATGTAGTTAGAAACAGAAATCAACACCCTCAGCACTGGTGCTGCTTTGCTTTTGTCTGCTGATGCTCGCTGTGGTAACATGTGTCATACGGCATTGGTGGGAATGGGTGAGCATTTAAGGAGGTCAGAGACATTTTCTTTTTACTTTGCCAGCAAAGCTATGTTAAATAATAACAGCATTGCCCTGTTTCAGATTTTCCTTATATATAATGTTTCTTTGAAACAGCTTTGAAATATTGCCTAATCAGCAGAGATTTTTGTGTGAAATAACTTAAAAAAAACCCTTTATAAAAATATGTGGTCATTGTAAAAAAAAGGAAAATACTGATAAATAAAAAGGAAGAAAATTAACTGAACCCAAATCCATTTACAACCACATTGGGGGCCCTAAACCTTTTAGTTATTTTTCTGTTTTAATTTATAAAAATAAATCACACTCTGTATTTTATGATCTGCTTTTTTCCCCGCTTATTTGAAGCAGCTCTGTATGTGTGAACACTTGCTTTTATATATGCTGTATGTATATATTTAAACAAAAAGAAATGGTGCAGGTGCTTGTTTGAAATCTATCCAGCTAAATGTCTTTGAATATGCTAGGGCCTAGGTTAAAGATAATTTTATCATTAACTGAAACCACATTTGCTTTTTTTTTTTTTTAACTGTTAAGCAAAAGAGAAAACTTTTCTGTAGCTTCTACCTTAACAAACATAAGAATGGGTTTCCTGCTCTGTCATATTTAAATGTAGGGTCAGCCTGCTTACTAGCACCTGGGTAGCCTTCTCTCTTTGGCTTTCTCACATCCTACGTGGTATCCGGTGGAAAAGCCCCAGGTTACTCTGCAAAGTCATGCTTCTCTGATCATGACCAGCTACATATTTAGTCACTCACAACATAGTGTCATATCAGAAGACCAAATTAAACAGAAGTATTTAATCAAGCTCTCATTGCCAGCCTCGTACCTTGGCACTGGACAAGGCAGCTCTCTGGGGTTTATAGACTGGAAGGAAAGCAGACCCTGAGCTAGGAAGGAATTATAATTATACTGAGAATAATGAAGTTCCTGTGTAGATGTATATGGTGGGTGTCTTGACCTCATTTGGGATGTCTAAGAAAGTCTTCTTGGAGGAAAAGTTGTTTTAAGTTGATCAAGGAGCAAGAAGTTAGATAGGAAAATGGGACAGGAAAAGTCAGGGAGAGTTTCCCAGGCGGAGGAACTGTCTGCGATGGAAGCCAGGATTTGTTGAACTGCCTCTGTTTCCGACAATTTCCTTTTGTAGTTACTTTTGGAACATGGGGATGATTTTTCACATAATCATCCGTGTAAAATTTGTCATCTGTGTAAAGGACAGAGCTTAACAGTTCTATGGTATTTTATAGATTACTTCTTTCAATCTTAATAACTGTGGATAAACTAACACTGAACAAATGCATCATTTCAGTCTCTTAATCAGAAGGCGGAGCTGAACCCCCCCGCAGACTAGGTGCTTGTAGGGTGGCATCCCTCAGGGCACCTGTTCCCAGCTGAATGGTTATATTCCCTAGATTTTTTACATTAGCCGTAGCATCTTTCTCTTTGCTTCTTTAGTGTGTCTTAGGGTTCCTGTGGAGGTCAGGTGACTCTGTAGGCCAGGCATTAGCAAACTACAGCTGGAAGGCCAAATCTGGCCTGAGAACTATTTTTGTAATTATAGTTTTATCGGCATGCCCTGTCCACTTATTTGCACGTGATCTGTGGCTGTTTTCACAATGTAATGGCAGAGTTAAGTAGTTGCAAGAGATCACATTCCCTGCAAAGTCTAAAATATTGACTATTTGGTCCTTTACAGAAAACGTTTGCTGACTACTGGTCTAGGCATAATCCATAACCATTTCTGCCCCCACTTAGTTTCTGCACTTTGATTGGTATTTCCTCACATAGCCTGTCTGCTGTTCTGTTTCTGTTGTCCAATTTTTTCTTTATTTTCTCCCTTTCTTTACCAATTATCCCAAGCCATGCTAGTACAGAAATGGGGCCAACACGTACCTTTACATCGTATTACACTGTACCACTGTCAGTCTGTTTTCGGCTCTTCTCCACTTACATTTCTGTCACTGCCCATTCATTCTCAGAGGCTTTCCTGTCACATCTCACTTCATAGTGACCTGGCAGAGAAAAAAGCACAAATTTTGGCTCCAATGGAAATATGTCTAAAGTCGAAACCTGCTGCTTAGAAAGTAGGTTAACTTAGGCATATCACTGTTCATCTCTAAACCTCAGATTCTTTTTCTGAAAATGGGCCTAATGCTACAGCTGCCTTACCTACATCAGTGTTAAGGCCCATAAAGTACTGACGCATCTGTCATTTATCCTTTTCGGTGAAGCTGATGCTGCCAGATGACTAACTTCCTTCACTTATGTGCATTTGTGAAAAAGTTAATTTTGCTTTAAGTTTATTGTGCAGTAAATTTGTGTAATTTTTATTTTGAAATTTTTGCTCAGATAATACTAAGGAAGCTATTTTTATTAAGTAAGTTTTGAATAGGACAGCATGAAGTTCAAATTATCTGCATTAAAATATCTCTCTAGCAAAAATCCCCAACAACATTACTGTGTTTATTGTGCTTAATGTATTTTTAAAACCAGAAGCAGTACATTTTGAGAATAAAGGGAACATCAAATGGTAAGTCTAGAAATTAGAGACATTTTTACTCCTGGATAATAGAGCTGTGGCAGTATTTTTGTTCCTGTACTTTCTGTGGTAGACGTATCACACAGTTGGTAAAAATACAGACTTTGCCAGGCAGAAGATAATATATACTATTGAAGTACTTAGCCTGTTTTGTGAAAATAATGAGGCTACTGATGGTAAGGAATTTTCCACAAACTTAAATTAGGGTCCTACAGTAGGAAAGGTTACCTGTGTGCATTTTGTTTACTTGGAAAGTAGTTAGTGTTTTTTGGTCCAACACAGAGGAAAGTAGAGGAGCAATATCTTTGTCTTTTGGATGCCACTTGACGGTGGTTTAGAACGGCAGGTTCCCTGGGACTTGCTCTGCATTCACTTTGTTGAAGTATGTGCTTGCCTCCCTTTGAGTTCTGGGTTCCTTTTTTGTAAAAGAAACATTTACCTTTTCAAAAAGATCTTGTCACCCATTTGGGTTTTAAAACTTATTTGTGCCAGGGATTGGGAAGATGGATGGTTGATTAAATACCCTTCCTTCTCACCCAATTTTGGGACCAGTGGAGAGACTGGTGGGCATTAGACATACAGAGGCTTACTGGCAATACAGCTGACGGGCCAAGGGGGTTTTCTGATATTTCGGGCTTGAGTAGACCAGCCCGCTCAGTATGGGAGAGAGCAACCTGGACTGGGGCCACCTCAGTGGGCCCGCTGGCTCTGGAAAGGCAGTCTGTACTGTACTGTCCAGGCCCTTCTCCCAAACTCACCATGCACGTAATTCATGCCTCCTCTCCCAGAGAGAAGGTTGGGACCAGACTGGAGCTAGGCCCATAGAATCCTCCAAAGAGAAACATGTGGCCAGGGGAGTGGAGGTTTCCTGATAAGCAACGCTTTGTTGAGTGGAGGTCCTGCATGAATAACCACCTGTTTTCTTGGTAACTCTACCTCAGTTTCCTCTTCTGTAAAGCTAGGATGATAATAGTAACATGTGTCACAGGGCTGTTGTCAAGATTAAATGAATTAGTACACGTGAAGCATTTGGAAGAGGGCCTGGCATGTGGTAAGAAGTTCGCCTATTTCTACTTCTGGTACTGTTAATATTAGTAATACAAGCATTCCGTGGCCCTTAAAACATGGACAGGCCAAGTAACATCCTCGTGACGGTGGCGCCTGTAAGGTCAAGCTATGCTGAGGAGAGAAAACAGGCAACTACACAAGAGAAAATAAGCCTTCATTTCTCTGGTTTGTTTTAAACGTATATTTATCCATGGTATTGAGGAAAAGATCAGGAAAGACAATGTTGAGTGAAAGACCCCTTTATTTATTTTTTTAAATTGCTTTAAGGCTGCTGAGAGAGTTCCATAACAGGAATTCTGGAGGGATATGACCTGGGGGTGTTTAATGCCCTTGTTTTGATAACTCACACTGCCTTCTTGAGGGCGATATCATTACACAGAAAAACAAACTGCTAGTTATTTTAAATATGGAAGATTCTAGAAGAAAGGAGAGCTCTGGTCTGCATTCTTAATGCCTTCCAAAACACATACTGGAGATCTCTCTGTCTGCAGTGTTTGCTTGTTTAGATGTGGTTACTTCTGCTGAAAATACGAGTAAGCATCATTTGTTTATGTCCAGACAGGCTCCATATACACAGCAGCTTCAACAGTGCTTCGGCAGAGTAGATGCCCCCAAAGTATCTGTGGAATGAATCAATGAATTTAGTAATAGGGGTATAAAAAGCAATGGAATAGATAAGCTTGCACAAATGTTCATTTAAGGGCCCTTGATTTTCTTCCCTATTTAACATTCATTAAAAAAAAACAACAGGTCGTTCATGAGAAACTGCAGCCTATTTTAGGGCCATCTCAGTTTACTTAGAAAATATTGTGCACTGCTTTTGAAAATGGATTGAACACTTAATATGAATGTTTTCCTCTTACCACAGAGCTTACTTTTTAACATAGGAGCTTTATAGCATCATGGAAAGTAAGTTCCAATTTTTTTCCTTATAGAATAGTGATACCACTAATTTCCCTATTTCTGGTGTTGAAGCTAAAGTTCGGTGGATTGGAGTGTAAAGAAGCCTGGGAAGCAGGAGGTTTGTGCTGTTTGGGGCTCCAGGTTGTGCTGCTTAGTGACCCTGAACAGGTCACTTATAGTCTGGGTCTATGTGTCATCATCTGTCAGCTAAGAGGCCAGGACTTCAAGATTAAAGAGGATTTTCCAGCTTTCCAAGGATGTGATTGTAAGATTTCCACACCAGTTCTGCTTGTAGTGAGATGGCCAATTGAGGAGATAAGAGGTCTCTGTATATTCTTGCTCAGAATAGATATGTTTGGTTTTTAAAGAGCCAATATTAGCAAAATTCAGAGGGACTTCAGATGTTTTAATTTTTATTCTGTTCTCAAGATTACTAATATAGAAAGTCTGCAACTTGTCTCTCCAAACATGGGTTTTATAAATTATTCAAGTTCATTGTATCACATTTAAAGTACTTTTTAAAAGTTATTTTATGATGGGTAGGATCATAATATAGTTCATATAATTGTCAAAATCCTCTTGCTGTTTTAAATGTATCAGTGTTGTGTGTGTTAAAATAGCCTTTTGCAGGCCAGCCAGGTAACCTGACTGCCATTTATATAATTATTTCCTTGGTAAACAGGTTCCGTTATGTCCTCCAAATGGCAAGATTAGGGTGAGAGGAAGTCAAAGTTGTGAGTCAGAGATAGTTGAATAGGAGGATGCGTGCAGTGTTAAGAGCAGGATCATCTCCCAGGCCTTGAGCCCTGAGCTTTCCTCTTCCTGTCCCTAGTCTCTCAGGACGTGCAGTTGCATCAGGAACCTGGACTTCCCTTCCCTTCTGTATTAGTTATCTATAGTTACATAACAATATAACTACAAACTTAGCAGCTTAATCATGGTGCAAACTACCTCGCAGTTTCTGTGGGCCAGGAGTCTGGTCACAGTTTTGTCAAGCACTGAATTTTAAGACTGCAGCCAGGGTGCCAGCCAGGGTTTCTCTCTTATCTGAGGCTCAATGGGGGAAGGGTTTGCTATGAAGCTCATGTCATTTTGGCAGTTTCTTGTGGGCTCTGGGACTGAAGGCCTGTTTCTTACTAACTGTCAGCTGGAGGCGACCCTCGTTTGACTCTCTTTCTAGGCAACGCACCATGTGGCAGCTTGCTTCCTCAAAGCCAGCAATGGGGAGAATCTTGTAGCAGAAGGAATATTACAATCATATGTGACATGCATTCTTTCATTTTTGCCTTATTAGTTACAAGCAAATTACAGGTCCCACCACCACTCAAGGGGAGGGAATTATTCCCACTTACAAGGAGGGGATAATAGGAGACAGGGATCATGTTGGGCCACTTTAGAATATGCCGCATTTGAGGCTGGCCAGGAATATGGCTCCTCTTTATCCCTGTTCTCCTCTCTGAGCAGTCTCCTACTTCACTAGAAACCTGTTGCTCATCCCTTCTGTCTTCTTCCTTCCTTCTGTCCTGCAAAGAATTCAGTAACCATGGATGACTTTTCCTTCTCTTCTCTGATATAGTAATGCAAGGAAAACGTGGTAGGAAACTGCGTTGGCGGGCAGCTCTTGTGCTCTCGGAACCATCCCCTGGCGGCTGGTATTCAGAGCATGTAGCACATCCCCTAGCAGGCCTGTGGCCTGTATAAGGGACCTGCATGGGGTCTTCTCAGCTTTTGTGCCTTCTGGCCACTCTTGTCTTCCGGTGAGCACTGAATTCCAAAATGAGTTCACTTTCACAGTGCTGTCCATCCTTTTAGGATCTCTTGCTAGGACTGTGCTTTTAGACTCCATGTTAGAATCATTAGTGGTTTGGCCCTGTTAACTGATCTTCTGTACCATTTCCCTTTTCTTTTGAGTCATCCTTAAGGTGTTTCTCGCTTTCCTCTTGCCTGCTCCCTGTGTCTTAGTCTTCGGTTGCTGCTCCTCCTCCTTGCCGAGGAGGTGGTGCCCTGTTAAGAACAAGGACTGAAGCCAGACTGCCTGGGTTGAACCCCAGCTCTGCCATTCATTAGCCGGCCAATCTCGAGCAAGTGATTCGGTTTTGTTTCTGTATGGCAGGTGTTGACATGTCCAGTCTTTCCACCAGCTGACATGTGTCTTAGTGTCACGGCGCTCTCACTTTGCTCCCCCGATGTATGCATGGCGAGAAGAGCAATTTGCACCACATTACGGAGTGTAACTGTACCCTAAGCCTTTTTCTGGTCTCCTGGTGAAGTGGGCTGGGACATATTTGAGTTACAAGGGTTCCCCTTTTCTATTGACCTCACCCTGGTACTTGCTTTGAATCGTAAGCATGAGGACAGCGTACTTCTTCCAGTAATGGCCACATTTAGTGAACACTTATTGTTGGCTATGAGCGTTACTAGACTGTTTGCAGTTAGTTTAACCCACAAAACATTAAGTTGCAGTACTGCTGTTACCACCATTCCACAGATGAAGGAACTGAGACATGGAGAAATTAAACACCGTGCTCACAGTCTTCAGGGCAGTTTGGAGAGTGCATTTCTGTGTGACTGCAGAACACATACTTTGACTGTAAGATACTGACTCCGATAAAGGAAGCCAAAACCTGTTAGTGAACCAACTCCTTGGGAGAAAAGAGGCTAAGAATCCAAAGCAATCATGTCGTATAGGCCCAAGAGCTTTTCTCCACTTCTGCAACGGTAGTGAAAGTCTCATCCTCTAGCATCTTAGCTCTCAAATGCTTTTGGTCTTGATGCCTGCAGTGTCCTTCCACCATAAGGGACCGCAGGCTTAGTTTTACCCTAGAGAATGGAGTGTATGTTCAGAAAGGAGCTTACTCTTTTTAGCCAGATTTTTGGAATTTAAACATTGTATATGAAGCACGATTAAGAAGTACTGGGCTTTTAACAATCCTAGCCAGGACTTATACATCCAGATTTTGTGTGTGTGCATCAGCTTAATTGCTCATATTCTGGTGATATTAACCATTGCACTGCATTCTTTCAAATGAACTTCATCTTGACTACCTTGTAAATATAAACCGCAGGACGTAGCAGGATGTCTCCTGCCAGATGGGTATTTCATTGAAGTCGCTGTTGGAAGTCACTTGTAAGTTTTTTGAATAACCATTGTGGCAAATAGCCAACTCTGAGGATGAATTTGATTCCTTGAACCTATTAAAATAGTATACTTTATAGCAAATGAAGTGGGTTTTGTTCAGATCAGGAGTAACCAAACTGTGACAAGGCAGATTTTCTTGCAGGCCTTGTACACTGGTTTTGAAGGTAGAAGAGGACTTGGCTTAGCCTGAGCAGTCAGCATCATTGGAGGGAGTCCCAAAAAGAATGACTTAAAAGGCTTGGTCAAGGAGCACTTTTTTTAGATGGAAAGTTGTGCTTAAATGTTGTTACTACCTTATGAGGCCATCATCACCCTAATACCAAAACCAGGCAAAAACACCACAAAAAAAGAAAATTACAGACCAACATTCCTGATGAACATAGATGCAAAAACACTCAACAAAGTATTAGCAAACGAAATTCAAAAATGCATCAAAAAGATCATCCATCAAGATCAAGTAAGATTCCAGGGATGCAAGGATGGTACAACATTTGAAAATCCATCAGCATCATCTACCACATCAACAAAAAGAAAGACAAAAACCACATGATCATCTCCATAGATGCTAAAAAAGCATTTGACAAAATTCAACAGCCATTCATGATAAAAACGCTCAACAAAATGGTATAGAGGGCAAGTACCTCAACATAATAAAGGCCATATATGACAAACCCACAGCCAACATTATACATAACAAGACAAGAATGCCCACTCTCCCCACTTCTATTCAACATAGTACTGGAGGTCCTAGCCATGGCAATCAGACAACACAAAGAAATAAAAGGCATCCATATTGGCAAGGAAGAAGTTAAACTGTCCCTGTTTGCAGATGACATAATATTGTACGTAAAAAACCCTAAAGAATCCACTCCAAAATTACTAGATCTAATATCTGAATTCAGCAAAGTTGCAGGATATAAAATTAATACATAGAAATCTGTGGCATTCCTATATACTAATAATGAACTAGCAGAAAGAGAAATCAGGAAAACAATTCCATTCAAAATTGCATCAAAAAGAGTAAAATACCTAGGAATAAACCTAACCAAGGAAATGAAAGACCTATACTCTGAAAACTACAAGACACTCATGAGAGAAATTAAAGAGGATACCAATAAATGGAAACACATCCCATGCTCATGGATTGGAAGAATTAATATTGTCAAAATGGCCATCCTGCCTAAAGTAATCTACAGATTTAATGCAATTCCTATCAAAATATCAAAATCATTCTTCAATGAACTAGAGAAAATCATTCTAAAATTCATATGGAACCACAAAAGACCCCGAATAGCCAAAGCAATCCTGAGAAGGAAGAATAAAGCTGGGGGAATTACACTCCCCAACTTCAAGCTCTACTACAAAGCCACAGTAATCAAGACAATTTGGTACTGGCACAAGAAGAGACCCATAACAGACTAGCAAGCATATAAACCCAAGCATATATGGTCAATTAATATACGATAAAGGAGCCATGGACATACAATGGGGAAATGACAGCCTCTTCAACAACTGGTGTTGGCAAAACTAGACAGCTACATGCAAGAGAATGAAACTGGATTATTGTTTAACCCCATACACAAAAGTAAACTCAAAATGGATCAAAGACCTGATTGTAAGTCATGAAACCATAAAACTCTTAGAAGACAACATAGGCAAAAATATCCTGAATATAAGCATGAGCACCTTCTTCCTGAACACATCTCCTCAAGCAAAGGACACAAAAGCAAAAATGAACATATGGGTCTACATCAAACTAAAATGCTTCTGTATGGCAAAGGACACCATCAACAGAACAAAAAGGCATCCTACAGTATGGGAGAATATATTTGTAAATGACATATCCGACAATGGGTTAACATCCAAAACATATAAAGAACTCACACACCTCAACACCCAAAAAGCAAATAACCTGATTAAAAATGGGCAGAGGATATGAAGAGACAGTTCTCCAAAGAAGAAATTCAGATGGCCAACAGACACATGAAAAGATGCCTCACATCACTAGTCATCAGAGAAATGCAAATTAAAACCACAATGAGATATCACCTCACACCAGTAAGGATGGCCAGCATCCAAAAGACTAAGAACAACAAATGCTGGCGAGGACGCAGACAAAGGGGAACCCTCCTACACTGCTGGTGGGAATGTAAGCTAGTTCAACCATTGTGGAAAGCAATATGGAGGTTCCTCAAAAAACTAAAAATAGAAATACCATTTGACCCAGGAATCCCACTCCTAGGAATTTACCCAAAGAATACAACTTCTCAGATTCAAAAAGCCATATGCACCCCTATGTTTATCACAGCACTGTTTACAATAGCCAAGATATGGAAGCAACCTAAGTGTCCATCAGTAGATGAATGGATAAAGAACAGGTGGTACATATACACAATGGAATACTATTCAGCCATAAGAAAGAAACAAATCCTACCATTTGCAACAACATGGATGGAGCTGGAGGATATTATGCTCAGTGAAATAAGCCAGGCAGAGAAAGACAAGTGCCAAATGATTTCCCTCATTTGTGGAGTATAACAATGCCGCAAAATTGAAGGAATAAAATAGCAGCAGACTCAGAGACTCCAAGAAGGAACTGGTGGTTACCAAAGGGAGGGGTGTGGGAAGGTGGGTGGAGAGGTAGGGAGAAGGGAATTGAGGGGTATTATGTTTAGTAAACATGGTGTGGGGGATCTCAGGGAAAACAGTGTAGCACAGAGAAGGCAAACAGTGAATCTGTGTCATCTTACTACACTGATGGACAGTGACTGCATTGGGGTTATGGGTGTGGACTTGATAATATGGGTAAAAGTAGTCACCACATTGTTTTTTCATGTGAAACCTTCTTAAGAGTGTATATCAATAATACCTTAATTAAAAAAAAAAGTGTTGTTACTACCTTACCTTATGGATCTTTTTTTTTTCCTGGAAACAGCTGATGAATCCATAGTGTTGTTGATAAGGCTATGAAGCGAAGCTAGCCTTGGCAGTATACTGGCTGCCTGCAACTTGCAGTTAGGCCTTTATTTCCTACAGATGCCTGCTGAGTACTTGGCGTTACAGTGCACATGGGAAGAATTAGTGCTGACGGAGATGATTCATTCCCTCGTTCAAGAATTCATCATCCAAAGAAGACACGCAGTCCTAATATGAAGAATACTAACAAATGCATAGCCAGAGCTCTCTGTTTACATCTTAGCAAAGGCTATCAACTAAGATGGGGATTTTTAACACTCTGTTCAGAATAACTGAGAGAAGTTTTTTCTTTTTATCAAAAGTGTGATTTGAACATCTCTCGAAAATGCTCACATAAGGGAAGAGTCTGAATTTAATGGACTGTGTTCCATTACTGCAACTGTGACCATGAATTTAATAGTCTGCCATATGTGCACTAGTAAACACATGACTGCAGTTATATTTGGGGGACATAGTCTGTGATGGGCACCGTATGTGTATTATCTCTAATCTACCTAAATACTCACCAAGTTATGTATTATTATCCTTATTATACATACCTGGAAACTAAGGCTTGGAAGGATTAAATTTCCTGGCAAAGAGAGCATACTTCCGGGAAGATGGCAGCGTGAGCAGGGTGGCAGAAATCTCCTCCCAAAACTATATATAAGTATGAAAATACAGCAAATACAACTATTCCTAAAAGAGAGACGAGAATACACAGGAAAGCGCACAGCGTGCAGCTACACCTGACAGGACTCAGCACCCCGCGAGGCAGAGCTATAAAGGGCCCTTGCAGAGCGGTGCAGCCACGGCTGCGGAATAGTGGAACAACAGTGCCACCTACAACAACCCCACAGAATCTACTCCCAGTGGGCGTTTTTTTTGTTTGTTTGTTTGTTTTGTTTTTTCTTCTCTTTCTTTTTTCTTTTCTTTTTTTCTTTCTTTTTTCTTTTTTTCTCTTTTTCTTTTTAAAGTCTTAAAGAGCCCAGCTGACATACGTGGCAAGTACCAGCGACCACTTCTATAGCCATGAAAAGACAGAGGAATATGGTACAGACTAAGATCAACCAGAAAACCCCAGAGAGGGAGCCTGAAGGGATGGATATGCACAGTCTTCCTGAAAAAGAATTCAGAACAAAAGTGATACCATGCTGAGGGAGGAAGTGAGAGAAGTGAGGAAAGACAATGCAGAAATCAGACAAGTTATCAATGGGCTTCACAGCAGACTGGATGATATGCAAGAGACTGTTAATGGAATAGAAATCAGAGAACAGGAATACAGAGGAGCTGAGGCAGAGAGAGATAAAACGATCTCTAGGAATTAAAGAATATTAACAAAACTGTGTGACCAATCCAAACAGAACAATATTCACATTATAGGAGTACCAGAGGAAGAAGAGAGAGAAAAAGGGATAGAAAGTATCTTTGAAGAAATAATTGCTGAAAACATTCCCACGCTGGGGCAGGAAATAGTCTCGCAGTCCAAGGAAGCCCACAGATCTCCCAACACAAGGGACCCAAGGAAGACAACACCAAGACACATAATAATTCAAATGGCAAAGATCAAAGATAAAGACAGAGTATTAAAGGCAGCTAGAGAGAGAAAAAAGATCACCTACAAAGGAAAACCCATCAGACTATCATCAGACTTCTCAACAGAAACCTTACAGGCCAGAAGAGAATGGCATGATATATTTAACGTAATGAAACAGAAGGGCCTTGAACCAAGAATATTGTATCCAGCACGATTATCATTTAAATATGATGGAGGGATTAAACAATTTCCAGACAAACAAAAGTTGAGAGAGTTTGCCTCTCATAAACCACCACTACAGGATATCTTAAATGGACTGCTCTAGAGGGAAGCACCCCTAAGGCTAAAAAGATGTCACCAGAGAAAATAAAATCATAGCAAAGAAAGCAGACCATCCAAATACTAACTAAAGGCAAAGAATAAAACACCTAGTATATAAAGAATGGAGGAGGAAGAATAAGAAGGGAGAGAAAAAAGAAACATCAGATGGTGTTTACAATAACGTAACAAGAAAGTTAAGTTAGATTGTTAGATAGGAAAGAAGCAACCCTTGAACCTTTGGTAACCACAAATCTAAAGCCAGCAATGGCAATAAATACATATCTGTCGATAATCACCCTAAATGTAAATGGACTGAATGCACCAATCAAAAGACACAGAGTAACAGAATGGATAAAAAAGCAAGACCCATCTATATGTTGCTTAGAAGAGACTCACCTCAAACCCAAAGATATACACAGACTAAAAGTGAAGGGATGGAAAAAGATATTTCATGCAAACAACAAAGAGAAAAAAGCAGGTGTTGCAGTACTTGTATCACACAAAATAGACTTCAAAACGAAGAAAGTAGCAAGAGATAAAGAAGGACATTACATAATGATAAAGGGGTCAGTCCAACAAGAGGATATAACCATTATAAATATATATGCACCCACCACAGGAGCGCCGATATATGTGAAACCAATACTAACAGAATTAAAGGAGGAAATAGAAAGCAATGCATTCATTTTAGGAGACTTCAACACACTACTCACTCCAAAGGACAGATCAACCAGACAGAGAATAAGTAAAGACACAGAGGCACTGAACAACACACTAGAACAGATGGACCTAACGGACATCTACAGAACTCTACACCGAAAATCAGCAGGATACACATTCTTGTCAAGTGCACATGGAACATATTCCAGAATAGACCACATACTAGGTCACAAAAAGAACCTCACTAAATTCAAAAATATTGAAATCCTACCAACCAACTTTTCAGATCACAAAGGTATAAAACTAGAAATAAATTTTAGAAAGAAATCAAAAAGGCTCACAAATACATGGAGACTTAACAACATTCTCCTAGTTAATCAATGGGTTAACAACCAAATCAAAACAGAAATCAAAGAATATATGGAGACTAATGACAACAACAACACAAAGCCACAACTTCTGTGGGACGCAGCAAAGGCAGTTCTAAGAGGAAAGTATATTGCAATCCAGGCCTATTTAAAGAAGGAAGAACATTCCCAAATGAATAGTCTAAAGACACAATTACTGAAATTGGAAAAAGAAGTCAAATGAAGCCCAAAGTCATCAGAAGAAGGGACATAATAAAGATCAGAGAAGAAATAAATAAAATTGAGAAGAATAAAACAATAGAAAAAATCAGTGAAACCAAGAGCTGGTTCTTTGAAAAAATAAAACAAAATAGATAAACCGCTAGCCAGACTCATTAAGAGAAAAAGAGAATCTACACACATAAGAGAAAAAGAGAATCAGAAATGAGAAAGGAAAAATCACGACGGACCCGACAGAAATACAAAGAATTATAAGAGAATATTATGAGAATCTATATGCTAACAAGCTGGGAAACCTAGAAGAAATGGACAACTTCTTAGAAAAATACAACCTTCCAAGACTGACCAAACAAGAAACAGAAAAACTAAACAGACCAATCACCAGCAACGAAATTGAAGCGCTAATCAAAAAACTACCCAAGAACAAAACCCACGGACCAGAGGGATTCACCTCTGAATTCTACCAGACATATAGAGAAGAAATAACACCCATTCTCCTTAAAGTTTTCCAAAAAATAGAAGAGGAGGGAATACTTCCAAACTCATTCTATGAAGCCAGCATCACTCTAATACCAAAACCGGGCAAAGACCTCACCAAAAAAGAAAATTACAGACCAATATCCCTGATGAACGTGGATGCAAAAATACTCAACAAAATATTAGCAAACCGAATTCAAAAATACATCAAGTGGACCATACACCATGATCAAGTGGGATTCATTCCAGGGATGCAAGGATGGTACAACATTTGAAAATCCATCAACATCATCCACCACATCAACAAAAAGAAGAACAAAAACCACATGATCATCTCCATAGATGCTGAAAAGACATTTGACAAAATTCAGCATCCATTCATGATTAAAACTCTCAACAAAATGAGTATAGAGGGCAAGTACCTCAACATCATAAAGGCCATATATGACAAACCCACAGCTAACATCATACTTAACAGCGAGAAGCTGAAAGCTTTTTATCTAAGATCGGGAACAAGACAGGGATGCCTACTCTCTCCACTGTTATTCAACATAGTACTGGAGGCCCTAGCCACAGCAATCAGACAAAACAAAGACATACAAGGCATCCAGATTGGTAAAGAAGAAGTCAAATTGTCACTATTTTCAGATGACATGATACTGTACATAAAAATCCCTAAAGACTCCACTCCAAAACTACTAGAACTAATATCTGAATTCAGCAAAGTTGCATGATACAAAATTAATACGCAGAAATCTGTTGCTTTCCTATACACTAACGATGAACGAACAGCAAGAGAAACCAGAAAAATAATTCCATTCACAATTGCATCAAAAAGAATAAAATACCTAGAAATAAACCTAACAAAGGAAGTGAAAGACCTGTACTCTGATAACTACAAGACACTCCTAAGAGAAATTAAAGAGGACACTAACAAGTGGAAATGCATCCCATGCTCTTGGCTAGGAAGAATAAATATTGTCAAAATGGCTATACTACCTAAAGCAATCTACAGATTCAACGCAATCCCTATCAAACTACCAACAGCTTTTTTCAATGAACTGGAACAAATAATTCTAAAATTCATATGGAACCACAAAAGAGCCCGAATAGCCAAAGCAATCCTGAGAAGGAAGAATAAAACAGGGGGAATTACACTCCCTGTCTTCAAGCTCTACTACAAAGCCACAGTAATCAAGACAATTTGGTATTGGCACAAAAACAGACCCACAGACCAGTGAAACAGAATAAAAAGAAAATCCAAACATTAACCCAAACATATACAGTCAATTAATATTTGATAAAGGAGCCTTGGATATAAAATGGGGAGATGACAGCCTCTTCATCAGCTGCTGTTGGAGAAACTGGACAGCTACATGTAAGAGAATGAAACTGGACTACTGTCTAACCCTATACACAAAGGTAAACTCAAGGTGGATCAAAGACCTGAATGTAAGTCATGAAACCATAAAACTCTAAGAAGAAAACATAGACAAAAATCTCTTGGACATAAACATGAGCTACGTCTTCATGAACATATCTCCCCGGGCAAGGGAAACAAAAGCAAAAATGAACAAGTGGGACCATATCAAGCTGAAAAGCTTCTGTAAAGCAAAGGACACTATCAGTAGAACAAAAAGAGATCCTACAGTATGGTAAAATATATTCATAAATGACATATCTGATAAGGGGTTGAAATCCAAATTATATAAAGATTTCACGCACCTTAACAAACCAAAAGCAAATAATCCAATTAAGGAATGGGCAGAGGACATGAATAGACACTTCTCCAAAGAAGAATTTCAGATGGCCAACAGGCACATGAAAAGATGCTCCACATTGCTAATCATCAGAGAAATGCAGATTAAAACCACAATGAGATACCACCTCACACCAGTGAGAATGGCCAACATCCAAAACACAAACAACAACAAATGTTGGCGAGGATGTGGAGAAAAGGGACCCCTCCTACACTGCTGGTGGGAATGCAAATTAGTGGAAAGCAGTATTGAGTTTCCTCAAAAAACTCAAAACAGAAATACCATTTTACCCAGGAATTCCACTCCTAGGAATTTACCCCAAGACTGCAGCAGCCCAGTTTGAAAAAGACATATGCACCCCTATGTTTATTGCCGCACTATTTACAATAGCCAAGAAATGGAAGCAATCTAAGTGTCCATCAGTAGATGAATGGATAAAGAAGAGGTGGTACATATACACAATGGAATATTATTCAGCCATAAGAAGAAAACAAATCCTACCATTTGCAACAACATGGATGGAGCTAGAGGGTATTATGCTCAGTGAAATAAGCCAAGCCGAAAAAGACAAGTATCAAATGATTTCACTCATATGTGGAGTATAAGAACAAAGAAAAAAACTGAAGGAACAAAACAGCAGCAGACTCACAGAACCCAAGAACGGACTAATAGTTACCAAAGGGAAAGGGACTGGGGAAGATGGGTGGGAAGGGAGGGATAAGAGGGAAAAAGGGGCATTACGATTAGCAGATGTAATGTTGGGTGGGCATGGGGAGGGCTGTACAACTCAGAGAAGACAAGTAGTGATTCTATAGCATCTCACTACGCTGATGGACAGTGAGTGTAATGGGGTTGGTGGGGGGGACCTGATGAAGGGGGTAGTTTAATAAGCATAGTATTGCACATGTAATTGTAGAATAATGATACCAAAATAAATTATTAAAAAATATATATTCCTGGCAAAGAGCACACTGCTATTAAATACCAGAGATGGAGTTCAAGCCAATTCATTTCAAACCTTTATGAAACCCTTCTGCGTTTTTCATGCTTGTAAAAGGCTTCGATGTTGAGTGACCAGGCCTGTAAAACTGTAGCTAGCCAGCGAGCCTGCTCCTCTCCGTGCTGCTTGCAGTCTCCTGGGCTTTGACTCCTCCATCCTTCCCTGCTCTTTTTGTTGGCGTTGGCAAGTTCTTTCCTTGTTACTAGGAAGCTCTCTGGATTTAGGCAGTGTTTGTTCTACTCTCTCCCTTCTTTACAATCCATGCACAAACACACACGAACACACCCTGACCATTTGTATAACTTGAGGTTTCCGTCTGTTCTGTAACGGGAGTGATACTGTCTCTCATGACACCTGAAAGTGCAGAGCCATTTTACAATTCATACAAATCTCTTCTCTCTGAGTGACGTAATGTGGAGGCCTCAGTGAGGAAAGTTAGGTTCCTATTTTGTAAGTGTTGTCTACTTGGAGCCATATATTCTTGACATAAAATGAGCAAGTAGTCACATTCTACCTGGTAGAAGTGGGTGTGTTCATTTGGGGAGGGAAAGAGAGAGGAACTCGCAGTTCCCTTCTGTGAAGGGAAAGAGAGAGGAACTCGCAGTTCCTGGGTTGTGGACCCCACAGTGGTGTAACATTAAAAAACTTAAGTAAAGCATCATTCTGAATGACTTCCTTTTGGAAAAAGGAAGGTATTTGGCTGGGCATATTCCATTGTTGTATGAATTATGTGAATCTCCAATATCTGAATTGGCAATATGGACAAGGTAGCAGGTCTCATTACTGAGCATTGGGTGGCCCCGGCCCTGGGGTAGTGCTCTTGATGGATCCTTGACTTTTGCAGGTTTTATCTTTCATCTTATTTAATCTTCATAGTCACAGAGTATAGTAGAGGCATATGATCCTCTTTGAGAAATGAAGAAATTGAGGGTGGGAAAAGATGAATGGATTTTCCCAAGGTCACATGGCCAGTAAGTGATAGGACTTTGAGCCACAGTTTTATCTGTGTGGTCCCTTGGTAGGTGGTGGTTGGGCTGCCTACTCATTCATCTTTCCTATTCTGTCCATTTTAGACAATTAGAAAGAAATAGAGCAAGAATTCAAATGGGAGTCAGCATGGATAGTACCTTAATTACTGGTAAAACAGGATTGGAGAGCTCAGAAATGTCAGTCACCTCCTTCTCTGAAACTCAAACATACATTAGAACCTAGAAACCCTGACCTACTCATGCAGTAACAGCTGGGGAGAAACTGGAACAGAGTGACCTGGCCGGGCCTCTCAGGTGCAGGTAGCCACTGGCCTGCTTACTGTGTGAGAACTAGCTGGTTCCAAGTGTGGGAGCTGGAGGGAAGCCCTTGCTGCTTTAGGTCAGTGTCACGGCTCAGCACCGGGCTCCCCTAGTCCTCCCAGGCAAATTTGTCACTTTGGGGAAAAAGTAAAAAGGGGCTTGGGGAGGAGAGAGAGAGAAATTACGTTACTGTAATACTGCTCTTTTCCAGGAAACAGACTAAAAAATCTCTTCCAGAAAACAAGGTGGGGAGGGTGTTTTAAGGGTTCTCCCACCAAACCCCAACAGTAGAAATACTGCTCTTTCTATATTTTTTCTTGGGGTGATTTCCTATGTTGTTATTCTCGCCTTCCTTCTTGATTTTGGAGAGAATGAAAGAGACAACTATATTTTTCTCCATCTTTTTAGGTATAAAGAAAGGAAAAGACTAATGTAGAAACCAAGAAATGGTCTTTATGAGACATGTAGCTAATCGGATTCTCTCTTCTCTCAACAGTGGATGGAAGTATACCGGAACAACCAGAGAAGCTGGTAACTTATAGGAAGCCAAGATGACAAGAATTTTTTAAAATCATCAGTAAGTAAACTTTTGTTAGCCCTTTGGGATTCTTTTGGCTACTGGATGAATTTTCTTTGAGAAGCCATGGTCAAAGAATACCACAAAAAAATACCAGCTTCAAAATCTAAAAGAGAAAATGTTTAAAAACTAAATATCCAAATACTTTGGAAACTTGATGGTAACATGTAAGAAATTATTCTTTCTTGATAAGGTGTGTCATTTGTCAGTTTGGTGGACAGAGTGTAAATATTTAAAGAATTAAAAGAGGATTCCTTTCATATTAAACTTGTAATAGACCTTCTCAATTTACAGATATTCTTGGTCGCACTGATTCCATGGGCCCCTTGTATAGTATAGGTACATTTTGGAAGTAAATATGAATAAACTTAGTGAATATGAATAGAATTGAGCTCTTTGTCTACATCTTCTCCATCTCTCTCTTCATGTATATAATTTTTTACAGAAGCCATTAATGTTTGCTGATTATCTTATAGTTATGTGTGGTTGGTTTTGGTTTCATTCTGATAGTGACAATGTTAGGACATGGGGTAGCTTAGTGAAAAGATCATATATATTTGAGTCAGACATTTGTAGGCCTGACTCTTGCTCTTGTGCTTCTCAGTAGTTACTCAACCTCTCAACCTCAGTTGACTCATCTGTGTTTTGGATTTGATAATACCTCTCATGAAATCAAAGACTTCATGGATAGTACTTTGTGCTATGACTGGTACATTATAGGGCCACAATAAAAGTAGTTACTTTCCTTCTTTTATTTGTCTCATGATTTACAGTTTGCAAGCCTTTATTTTTTTATTTTTTTTAATATAATTTATTTTATTATCATTAATTTACAATTACATGTGCAATATTACGATTATTAAACTACCCCTTCATCAGGTCCCCCACCAACCCCATTACAGTCACTGTCCATCAGTGTAGTGAGATGCTATAGAATCACTACTTGTCTTCTCTGAGTTGTACTGCCCTCCCCGTGCCCCCCCAACATTACATCTGCTAATCGTAATGCCCCTTTTTCCCTCTTATCCCTCCCTTCCCGCCCATTTTCCCCAGTCCATTTCCCTTTGGTAACTATTAGTCCGTTCTTGGGTTCTGTGAGTCTGCTGCTGTTTTGTTCCTTCAGTTTTTTTCGTTGTTCTTATACTCCACATATGAGTGAAATCATTTGATACTTGTCTTTTTGGCTTGGCTTATTTCACTGAGCATAATACCCTCTAGCTCCATCCATGTTGTTGCAAATGGTAGGATTTGTTTTCTTCTTATGGCTGAATAATATTCCATTGTGTATATGTACCACATCTTCTTTATCCATTCATCTACTGATGGACACTTAGGTTGCTTCCATTTCTTGGCTATTGTAAATAGTGCTGCAATAAACATAGGGGTGCATCTGTCCTTTTCAAATTGGGCTGCTGCATTCTTAGGGTAAATTCCTAGGAGTGGAATTCCTGGGTCAAATGGTATTTCTATTTTGAGTTTTTTGAGGAACCTCCATACTGCTTTCCACAATGGTTGAACTAATTGCAAGCCTTTATTTTGACTCAGAAGATTAGCCAGCTCAATTTTCTTAGTTACTGTCAGGCAGTGGTAGGTTAACATTGTATGTAGTGACATGCAGGTAAATGTTAAGAGCTGGTCCTGTCGGGAGGATGTTGTTCTACTGTTTGCCAATTCCCATCATGTAAATACTCCCACCACAGCTGATTTCAAACTACCAACAAAAGTCACCACAAACAGGAGCACACCATTACAGTTTTCTGCCAACCAGGTATAGTAGATGTAAATAACATCAAGAGTATAGATAATAGTAAAATACAAAGTGATAAGCTTTGAGTATTTATTATCTCTTTTTTAGTATAGTTTATTTTAATTGTGTATATATAATTTACCTTTTAATGATAGCTGTTTACAACTTGCTTGTCAAAAATCCTGAGACTATGACAGTTGGCTCTAGCAGATGGTATGAGTTGGCTCTAGCATACCACCAATTGTAGGTTTCCTGTTTTGAAGACACTTCTGAGACACAGTTCAATTATCTCTCTCAGTCCTAGTGGTAAGAGTTTGATTTGGTTGATAAAAACAAGGTTTGGTTTTGAATATGTACTTGGTAACTTAAGCTGTCATGTTCATATAGCTTCTGGAATTGAAGATAAGTGCTGAGAGCAATTTAGAGTTTAAACCTATTTTCTTAAGAGTGTGACTGGAATTCTCATGCTGTTAACTCAGCTTTGTAACGGTTGCTGCACCCCTTGCTTCTGGCTGTGGAGTGACAATGCTTGGAGAGAAGTCAGACTGTTCACTCTGTTTTGAAGTTCTTTGCCTTCCTTGTGCCCCCTTGAGTCTTCCTTTCTCCAGGTCGTGACATTGCAGGGACAAGCAGCCAGGACGTTCCCCCTGACTATAGCATGTAGTGTTGCTTTTGGTTCAGAAATTAAGTTTTAATGAAAGTGAATTGTCTCCAGCAAAAGAGAAACAAAACAAAACAAAATCTGGACAGTTGAAAATTCATACTGGCTTGATTAAAATCTTCAAGGGTAAAATGGAGGGAAGAAAGGAAACTAGGTTAGATACCTCAGTGTTTCTTCTAGAAGCAGTTTCTTCAGTTTTCTAACTTGCTGTTTAGAAGTTGAAATTGCTAAGTAACAGCTAAAATTGTGGTTGTTTTTATTTTAAATCTCACCCACCTAGTTCTCAAAACACATTCTTTATTGAACCTGAAGAAAATGCCTCAGATATTTCAAAACATTCATTTGTGTCAATTCTTGAATCAGACTTACATAATCTTAAGACATTTATTTTCCTTATTTCCTCCTAAAATACCAGGTATTTGTGGTTCTTACTGAGTCAGGGATGGACTTTGATTATTGCAAAAGTAATTCTTGTCTGTTTCAAGAGGAAGCTCATGGTGGAAATCTGAGACTTGCCTCTGGATTAAGAAACATTGACCCATGTTCATCAAATTGCAACAAGGGTGTCTTTCGTAACTTGGAAAACAAACATGGGAGTAATAATTAACAGACATTTCACCACAGATAAGATATTCTAATTTGTAATTTCTGTCCCCAGAATGGATCTCATGCTACTTCTGAACATTCCCAATGTAGATGAATTTTTGATTAGATAGCTAGGTGTGTGGTCTTCAAATGTGTAAATTTTTATGGCCTTGCGTTATGTTTAAGTCAACACACTCAGTAGTTTGCTGGCTACCTGGGAGTCATGGGTTATGAGGGTGAATTCCAGGACAAATAAGATAGGTTTATTCTACTTTGGGAGTTGATAATTAAGCCTGAATATTGAAAGCTATCATTTCAAAACAAATGTGGTATATATATAAGAGATATATTAAATACTCAGGAAACAGATGGAGAGAGAAACTATGTGGCAAGAGCAAGCTAGATCCGGGAGGATTTCAGGAGGTGACATCTGAATTGGGTATTTAATGATTAATACCTTTTAGTTAAAATACCCTTTTTTTTAATTATAAAAGTTAATAATTCTAATTGGAAAGAACTTGTAAAATATAAAAATTAAGAACAGAAAACTCATCAATATTATCACTACCCAGAGATACCATTATTAACATTTTTTTGGTATTGTACTATATATTCTTTCTGTGCCTAGATTGGATACAAACTTCTTTTTCTCTCTGAAATGGATTATTATAAATATTGTTTTGAAACATGATTCAGTTGACAATATACTGAGATCATGTCACATCAGTGAATATACATATACATCATTTCGTTACTGTTAAACAGCATTCTGCGTATATGTGTTCGGTAATGTATTCAGCCATTTCCCTGTAAGTGGGCAGTTTGATTGTTCTCAGCTTTTCATTTTGTAAATCACATCATGACGAACATCTCCCTGCATGCATGTGGTGCACTTACCCAATTATTTGGGCAGGACCTTTGAACAGAGTTAGGGCAGTGCTTAGGGAACACTCTTTGAGTAGAAGAAATAGTTTGAGCAAAGAAGAGAAGGTGGGAAAGGAATATCTTATTCTGGGGGGAAGATTAGACTTACAGTTTAATAGAATGTAAAGAGAGAAGGGGGATAGTACTGATTAGGTCTGGAGGCAGAATATAGGGAGTCGTCGACATGAAGGTCTTCTTCATTTGGTTGAGAGCCATATTGGAATCTATATCACATTTGAAATGAAGATTCTGAGTAGCTTCAGTTTTCTCGAATTGCCTTTATTTTGTGAAAAAATAAAAATTTAATAACAGTTCTGCTTCCCAAAGCTTCATGAGACTCTTTAAGAAACCAACCAGTCAGGGAGTGAACAAGTACTAGAAGTCAGGAAAAGTGTGTATATAGAAAAAACTGTAAGTACAGGAGTTTATGGTTTTCAAAAGTGAAGGAAACATCATTTATAAATGTATTTTCTATATGTAGAATTTTAACAGACTAGGATTAAAGTTTAGAGATAATTTTGGAAAGATATGGATCAGGGGACAAGTATCAGAATTTAAGAAAATACTACCTTATATATACTGAGTGCTTTTTTATGCTGTGTGTTTTGAATACATGATTTTACTTAATCTCTCAAAAACCTTCTTAGGAAGAGTATAGGATCCATTTTGCAGGTGAAACAGAGGCCTTCAAGGCTGACTTCAGGGAGAGACTTGGAGTTCATGTTCAGGCAGTACAAGGGCCTTGGACAGGTCCTGGATGTCACTGGGATGGTTGTGAGGATGCAGGAAGATAGTATCTGAAGGCTGATTAAGACCACCATAAAGTACCATGGAAATGGAGGGACTGCTTTTAGAATGAGATGCCTTCTTTTATCATTACAGAGGGGAAGAAAGTGCTTTGTTAGCCACTTCCCATTCCTTTCTGGTAGATTATACTATTATCAAAACATTTGTTGTTGCTTCCTATGGGAACAACAGTAGGGGAGGATTATGCTTTCCCACCCTCCATGGCTGGCTGAGCCGAAGGACTTATTCTGGCTAAAGAAATGTGAGTAACAATGACACATGCCATTTGCGAGCAGAAGCTTTAGTAGATACGGCTGGCTCTACCATCTCTCTTCTCTTTGCCCTGAGGGGTGCTCCTTCCACCTGGGTCCCAGAGTGAAGAGGACATGGACGCCAGCCACAGCTCACCTACAGGGAACCAAACAGGAGCCATAAGTAAACCTTGCTTTGTTGTTGGCCTCCAAAATGTTGGTGCGATTTGTCGTTGCAGTGTAATTTAGCGTGAATTATATATTCTAAATGTTGTATTGTCATTGTTCTCCTGCGTTGAAAGGGTAAACCTTCATCAGATGGTATCACTTCAAAAAAGGCATTTAAATAAGGTATTTAGGGTTGACCAAGTTGACTCTTGTTTTTTTTCTATTTCTGCAAACATTTGTAGAACATGTCCTGTGTCAAGGTCTAGACATCTGGAAGTTTACAATAATCCAAGCCCTGGACCCAGTCTTTATGAATCTTAGGGTACAGTGTAATCAGATGCTAAGTATCCCAGTAGCTATAAAACATTTGGGTGCTAAAGGAGAGTGTCACTTGGATACTCAGTGAGCTGTGTTCATGTAGGTGTCCTCACACTGTCGTACACCACCTTAAGATGTTCTTTGTCATTTTCCATTAATTAAGCTTATCTTCTCTTTTCCCTTTCCTCCTTAGCATGTATTTACTGTATCATTTAATAACATATTAAACTGCCCTATTTTCAATGAAACAATTTGTAGTGACCCGTTCACTAAGTTAATGTGTGTGTCCTTTGTTTTGACACATAATTGTAAACTTTGAACCTCACAAATGATGTACCTTAAATTCTGTTCCTTGTAATATAAATTGCTTAACAGTTAAACTCTTGGTAAGTTACTGACTGTTTTCTTGGAATTTTTACCCCCTCAAGCTACTGGTTTCTTTTTTTTCACCATGTATGCTGTAGAGCTCCCTGTTAGGTGGAGGGCTCCTTTCCTTGGCTCTTTGTGGCATGCAAGGTGGCTAAGGCTCTGCACAGGAGAATCAGTTTGTCTTGGCTTAGTAATACCTTACCTTAATTTGGAATAGTTAGGAGATTACCTGTCACGTTTCAGATCACATGTCTAATAATCTGACAGGTATTAAGGAGATCTAGCCTGATTTTGACTTCCTAGTGACTAGTCCTGGCTGAGGACCCTGGAGTGAAACCAAAAGCTCCTAGAAGTCTGACTGGTAATTTCTGGGTTAACACCATGTACAACTTATCTATTACCTTCCTTTATGATTGAATTCAGCTATTTTCTATCTCCTTACTTCTGACCTCCTTACTTACGTTGCCACTTTGATTTCCGAAAGTGCAGGGTTAATTTATTACTGAAGTCCCATCTTGGACCAATGGCTTTCAAATTTTTTCTCCAACATGTGCAGAGAGTTGTCAGCCTCAGTCAGACAGGAGGTAGACCCAGGGAGCTCCCATGGTTTATCAGTAACAGTCTGCCTTTTAGGTTGGGTGGTGGGTTCATGATTGCTAATTTTAATATTGTTTTCCCAGAAAAATATATTCTCTTGTATGTATTAAATACTGCATAACAAAAAATGTTTTCTTAAAGTGTAAAACACAGTCAAACCTTCTTAAATCCTTATTTCCTCATGGTTTCAATGTAATTGTTAATACCTGCCTTGCTGGGTTGTACACAGATTAAATTAAATAATGTGTGGACAATGGAAGCCACTGTCATTACTAGATGCTCTGTAAATGAATTAAATTGTGCCTGCCTTTCTGGCTCTAGAATTTCAAATACATTTTCCTGTAGGAAAAATGTTATAAATGCTGTTTGAGTATAGTATTAGAAAATACTATTAACATTATACTTCAAATAAATGATGAGTTAAATAGGTTTTTAAAGGCTGACCAGAGAAGCCAATCTCTACAGTTTGTCTCTAGTGAAATACATTTCAGGTACCACATAAGAGTTCATTAATTTTAGACTCTAGAAGTAAACTTTTACAATGTAATTATTACCAGGTTGAGGACTGCTTAGATAAGCTTCTGCATTAGACATGCAATGGAATATTTTGACAGGTAGTGATGGGTTGGGGGCAGAGAAGTGAGCCCTCCTTCCTACTTCTGGGACATAAACTTCTGGAGAACTTCCTGCCCTTCCTACCAGTCCAGCTGGGTAGTTCTAATGTAGATGGCAAACACGGGACCTTGGCCACTTGACGGTGGTGCTTGGCCCCAAGCAGGTCCAGCGTGAGTTACTCTTGAGAATTTTTAAAATCACAACTATGGAGGATGGAGGAGGAGTCCCTCTCAGTGGCAGAGGCCAGAGTTAAGTGGAAGAAAGCACATTTCCGGAAAGGAGAGCAATGCCAACCTGTAGAAGCCATGATGCCATCTTGTCCTGGTGGAATTTATTTTGAGTTGATCCTAAAGCCCAGTGACACCTGTGGCTTTTCTGTTGCTGTGTTATTTAGAATCAGTACATCCCACCTTGCTTTTATCTGTGCTTCTTCAAGTTAAAGAATGCCAATTCATTTGGTTGTTTTATTTATACTTAGAATATTTAAGAAGTCAGTGTGTCTGTCATGGGCAATTGTAATAACTATAATTGCACACTGGGACAGCTGATGGATGATGTGACTTTTTGGATATAGTGATAGTGGTTCTCATCTTATAAAAGCAGGAATGTATTGGCACTAATCAAAAGATACTAGTGATTCTATATATGTACGTGTGTGATAATGACTTGACAGAGGCTTGCTTTAATGCAAATGTCACACAACTTTCAATTTTAAGCCACATAAACAAATGGATGCTTAGTGACAGTTCTCGTAGTTACAAGTTGTCTTGAAGCACTGCCTTTAGATACCATTTACAGTTAGGAGCGCTTAAAAGGTAAACCGGTAGATGTCTGTGGCTGTATCATGTACATTGAGAGAAATGTTTATATTTAAGGAAGGGTTGGTACTTTGGCAAGATTTCAAATAGGTCTGTATGTGTCTCTTACTTGAAAGAGAAAATAGAATGATTTAGCGCTTCTGTTCTCTTCAGTGGGTTAGTGTTTGCGGAACTGGGATTTTAGCGATGACACTCTTTTATAAACTCTGTTTCCCTTTAGGAAGTATCAGATTTGCTTTCTCAGTAGTAGCATTCTGTATTGTTGGAAAATGTCATAAAGAGCAAAAAAGCGCATCTGCCACTTGGGTTCTGCTTGCCAGCCGGTTTGAACAGCTATAATATTTGTTTCTTCTCCATGTGTCAGCAGCCACAAGGAAAGGTTCCCTTTCTCCTTTGTTGCTGTTGTGTAACTTAAATATCACTACATCCACAGTGACTATTTACTCAGAATCTGCAAAGTCCTGGAGGACACAAGGCCTCTGAAACACAATCTCTTTCTCAGATGGACTTACATCATCTGGGGAGAGGGAGAAGTCAGAGTTTTTAAGTCGAAGACTTGGGGGGGATAGGCGGAGGCCAGCTTTTGAATGGTTCAGCATCATGGCATCAGGCCCATGGGCTAATTGTGACTTTATTTAAAATTGTAGAATGGCATTCCTTGTACTTTGAGTTTTAACTTCATGCGAAAAAGACATCCTAGAAACAGTTATCCTTTTTCTATCGTGAGGATGTTCTAACAATGTTGGTGATTGTGACCTTATTTCTGAAGCATTAAGGATTATTGTAAACGTCTTTTAGGTGCTTTGAGTTGCGAATGCAGGTAGCCTATGTATGAAGGCCTTCCTCCTGAACATAGCACCCACTCTGACTTTTAAGCTTGACTGGATCCTAGACAACAGAAACAAACTAGATAATCTCTGTATGTGCTCCTTTCCCCTTCCTCTTTCACATATCTGAGTCTCTCTGCATGCCAGCGCATACACATATAATCACATTTTTCAGACTGCTTTGTTATGGTATATTGAGTTGCTCACATACATGTGAGTTTTATATATATAATCTCATATCAAAGAGCTGTTGTTCTTGGTATAACAGCCAACATATTATCACTTAGCCAGTATAATTGATTGTAATAGTTCCATAGACAGAAAATCAATGTGCTTGAAAACATGAATTTGAATGAACGTTTGAGGAACATTGCCTCTAAAGGGGGAATGTTTTCCTTTTCATCTCTATTGTAAAACTATAGTTTAATTGATAGAGGGAAGGTTTATGACATGACGGCACACTGGACTGTGACATGTATCACGTGGTAATGATGTGTTGGAACATAAAGGGAGGGACCTAGCAGCTGGAAACAGCAGTTAGGGGACATTCAACCCCAGTGACCCTGGCATGGGGGCATAAATGCCTGCCTGAACCAGGAATGGGAAGAACAGCACAGGTGTGAAAGACACTGGGAGCCCATCATACCTGTTACAGGGGATTGTTGAAACAGAGAGAGGGAGCTCAGGTGATTCCAGAATTTAACTTACAGTATCTGGGACAATAAGATTACCTTAAGGGAAATATGAGAGTCAAGAGACATTTTTCAGTTTTATCTCTTTAAGATATAGGCCCAATGAATGCCTGTTGCTAAGGATAACTGTTAGGTTATGGACTTACCTTGAGCCTGCCCTTTTGACCATAATTTGGTCTTCTGAGTGGAAAAACTCTTAGAGATCAGTAGAGGGAGATGAAGCAGTTTACCTAGGGCAGCACACACGGGCACTTATTGTCAGAGCTGGGCATCAGTGTTCCTTCTACTCTTTCATGCTGGTTTGGAGAAAAGAATAGCATTTTTGAAAGGGCCTTTGGTCTCACTTAAGATCTTATCTTTGACTAATGACTATTTTGAAGAAATCTTGCCCGATAGAATGACTGGTTCTAAACAAATATGAGGAAGTTAAACTCAGGAGATCTTCTCCAAAGTTAATAAAGTTTAATGTGTAACTAAAAAAAAAATTCATCCTCTGCAAAAACTTTCTTCGCCTACTAAGATCAATTTATTTCTTAATGGGTCCTCAGGACGTAGCAGTTCTCTCTCTAGTCTCTTAATTTGCCAATTCCCAATTACTTAGTTTCCTTTAACTATTTTTATTCCACAATAATGTTTAGGGCATAGTGACCCAGATAGAATGAGTTATTTCAAAAATTACCCTTAACTTTCTTAAAAAGTTGGTTTAATTGTTATGTAAATGAAATCATTCCAGTTCTAAGCCTTTTTTTTTTTTGCTCCTAATAAATTTCTATTGCTTTAAGAACACCAAATCCAACCGTAAAACTCTTAGAAGACAACATAGGCAAAAATCTCCTGAATATAAGCATGAGCAACTTCTTCCTTGAACGGATCTCCTCGAGCAAGGGAAACAAAGCAAAAATGAACACATGGGACTACATCAAACTAAAAAGTATTTGTACAATAAAGGACACCATGAACAGAACAAACAGGCATCCTACAGTATGGGAGAATATGTTTGTAAATGACATATCCGACAAGGGGTTAACATCCAAAATATATAAAGAACTCATGCACCTCAACACCCAAAAAGCAAATAACCTGATTAAAAAATGGGCAGAGGATATGAAGAGACAGTTCTCCAAAGAAGAAATTCAGATGGCCAACAGACACATGAAAAGATGCTCCATATCACTAATCATCAGGGAAATGCAAATTAAAACCACAATGAGATATCACCTCACACCAGTAAGGATGCCCACCATCCAAAAGACTAAAAACAACAAATGCTGGCAAGGTTGCGGAGAAAAGGGAACCCTCCTACACTGCTGGTGGGAATGTAAGCTAGTTCAACCATTGTGGAAAGCAATATGGAGGTTCCTCAAAAAACTAAAAATAGAAATACCATTTGACCCAGGAATCCCACTCCTTGGAATTTACCCAAAAAATACGAGTTCTCAGATTCAAAAAGACACATGCATCCCTATGTTTATCGCAGCACTATTTACAATAGCCAAGATATGGAAGCAACCTAAGTGTCCATCAGTAGATGAATGGATAAAGAAGAGGTGGCACATATACACAATGGAATACTATTCAGCCATAAGAAAGAAACAAATCCTACCATTTGCAACAACATGGATGGAGCTGGAGGATATTATGCTCAGTGAAATAAGCCAGGCAGAGAAAGACAAGTGCCAAATGATTTCCCTCATTTGTGGAGTATAACAACGAAGCAAAAACTGAAGGAACAAAATAGCAGCAGACTCACAGACTGCAAGAAGGGACTAGGGGTTTACCAAAGGAGAGGGGTGTGGGAGGGCAGGTGGGGAGGTAGGGAGAAGGGGATTGAGTGGTATTATGTTTAGTACACATGATGTGGGGGGTCACGTGGAAAACAGTGTAGCACAGAGAAGTCAAACAGTGAATCTGTGACATCTTACTACACTGATGGCAGTAACTGCATTGGGGTATGGGTGTGGACTTGATAATATGGGTAAATATAGTAACCACATTGTTTTTTCATGTGAAACGTTCATAAGAGTGTATATCAATAATACCTTAATAAAAATTTTTTTAAATAAAAAATAAATTAAAAAAAAGATTAAAATCTGAAAAAAAAAAAAAAAGGACACCAGATCCAAAAATCCTGAACCAAAAGTTTTGAAAGTTTTTTCACCACTCAAATAAGGGACTCAATCCATGCAATATCAAAAACTAGTTCAGTTCTAAAATTCTTTGGATATTTTCACATTCAAAAGAATAAAAACAAATTATGGGCCAGTTTGTATACAGTTTTGGACATTTTGATTCAGAACCCTGAGGGACAAGGCAGCCCTGAGTGCCTATTCTGTGTCAAGCACTTGCCAAATGCTTTGCATGTATTATTACATATACTCTGTCCAGCAGACTCTGTTGGCTGGGAATCTCAGCCCCCTCACCGCAGATAATTAACCTGCCTGCCATCTAGGTCAGAGGTAAGATACAAATCTCCTTTGCTGCCAGATCCGTGCTCATCACATCCATCAAGAACTTTTACTAATAGAAATGAAACATACATGTACCGATCAAACATCTATCATAACAAGATTAATCCGTGTTTTAAAAGAGGTTTTAAGAGACCATCTACCCTTTTCTTGAGGTTGTGAAAGGCTGAAGTTTAAAAAAAAAAGGGGGCCTGTAAGAGGTTCCTAAGGCTGATATAAATCAAGAAAGGAAAGTTCCGCCTTCATCGACAGTGAACACGCTTATTGGTTAGGATTGCACGGGCTGACTCATTTCTTTTTTGCTGTGTTAGAGGGCCACACCCTGCATTCCAAAAAACCTCTGCTGCCCGGCCACACCCGCGGCCTCCCGGCGGGCGCCTCGGAGGTCGGAGTCGGCGTGCCAGCGCACAGCTGCCCCCCGGAGTCGATCCGCCCGCCCAGGCGGGCCAGGGGGCAGTCCTGGCCCGCCGTCCTAGCACGCCGGCCCGGCAGGCCGCGGAGGCGCGGGCGTCACCACCAGCGCGGCACGGGGTCGGCGCGCCGCTGACCGTCTGCTCCTCGCCGCCCGCACCGAGGCGGCCAGTGCGCGCCCGAGCCGCGCATGAACTTGGCGCCCAGAAACTTCCCCAGACTTTGCCTCCAGGGAGGAGAGACCGTAAGTGTAGCTCCTTCTGGGATGCTGCGGCTCATTAAAATGCCCCCTCGGGGAGGCCGGCTAGCCCTCAGAGGCGGTGGGACCTGCTGGAAAGCAGGGAGGAAAAGCCTTTCTTGCTTTGCAGAAAACACCCGCTAACGTAGTCGTTGCCTTTCTCTCTACTGCGAGAACGTAAAGGGAATCGAGTTTTTGCTGGATTGCGCTTTGATGGTAAAACAGGCAATAGCTATTACACCTGAGAACGCTCACAGTGTAGTTGCTGTCACAGTGGGTCGGGATGTGGGTAGGCTGCATCAGATGCTCTAAAATTCCTGGGGTGCTTTTGAGAGCCAAGGATCAGGCAGTCCTAATAGAGGTTTCTGAAAGAGCGAGACTGTACTTCAATTTGGTTACCAAATTTTGGGTAAGTACCTACTTAAACTGCAGTCTCGGCACAAAGGGTCCGTCAATTAACTCCTTGGCTGGTTGGGAGCTAGCTGGTATGTGAGATCTGTGCTGGTGCCAGAAGGAAGCACGTGCTGCCCGTGTTTTGGAGTGAGCTGTTTACTTCACAGCTGTGCTTTCCACTTATTGTGGCCAGATATTTGCTCTTGTAGAATTGTGGAAATACACAGAGCAGAATGAATGGTATTTGTCCGAACCCCCCCCCACCGCCACAAGTTGTTTGTTCTGTGTGGTTGTTACTTAAGTCCCATTCCACTCTTAACTCTGTTGAGTTGATTACCGTTTTAAAATTTATGCAGAGAGAAAGTCGGTGAGCTTCTAAAAAAATCTGTTTTTTATATAAGAAATTAGTTGGCAAGTGCATAGAGATTTGTATGGAGCAAATTATTTTCTTGCAAGAGGATGGAGAGGTAGCGGACAGGAAAAGCAGAATCTTGCGATTATCCTTCTTACTAAGGACATGCACAGTGCAGCAGATTCGTATCACCACTAGAAATACTGACTGTCCTGGAAAGGCAGGCTGAAGATGTCGGATGGCATAAAGGAGGACAGGAAAATTATAAACTGAATTATGAAGTTACAACTATGAATTATGAAGTTATGAATGGTATTACACTTCATTTATGAAGATATAGACTAATGCAATAGACAGTCTATAACAAAGAATAAAATTCTTTGCAGGTGACTTATTTAGGTCTATGGAGGAATCTTCTCTAGAAAGAAATCACTTCTAAATGGAATAATTAAAATAACTTGTTAGAATTTTTAATTAGTTACACTTTGAACTCCTAGTAACACTATTTCCAAGGCCATAGGCTAATTATTAAACTCAGTTGCTTCGAGTTTAACTAATAAGTGTCTGTGTGAGAGGTGACAACCTGGGATCCTATTTCTTTTGAGAAACAGCCTGTGATATTGACAGAAATGGCCTTAAGTCCACTGGGGTAGTTTGAAAAGCCTCCCCTCAGGTGGTGAGAATGGGAAAACATTTTATTAAATCTCTAAGTCATCTAAAATCTAAAGGGATAATTAAATCTGGATTTTGAGATGAGTCTCACCTACCAATTGTAACAGCCGAACATTTTGAGGACCTCCTTTTATCATGCCCCGAGATCTTTGCACCACCACCTCCTGTACTTTTCACAACAATGCCGAGGGGTTAGAGGTATTATCTCTGTTTTGTAGTTGAATCAACAACCTCAGCAAAGTTACATAATCTGCCCCAAATTTCACAGCTAGTTAATTTAGTTACACTAGAAGTTAGCTTTAAGGTCTGAAGTTTTTCCCATGTGACTCCAATTGCTTCTCACACCGCGTTGATTTTTCTGTGTGAAATAATCCAGAGGAAGCTCTTCTGGTTCAAGGCAGATTTTTAAGTGATTTTAAGAGCTCTTTATTGCCCCAGTGCCAAAATTTCAAAGCTCGAGGAATAATGCATTTACTCTAGAAGCTTGTGATTTTCAAATATTAACTAAGCAAGAGCTGTTCTTGATGAACCTGTTTGTACACAGGGGCTGCCTCGTAGTTGAGGATTTGGGGTGTCTTTCTCCTACTTTTCCTGAACTGCTTTTAGTTCAGAATGTGCATATTCTTCCTGCTCCTCGCAAAGTGCACCTCACGTGTGTTCCAACTGCAAAACCAAGCAACCGGGTCCGTGGACTCCCAGGGCTTGACTTTCTGTGTAAGGGCACAACTGCAGTATTTTATATGCTATGTGAAATGTTTTTAAATTTCTATTAGCACTTAGGTGAGTGTTGAACCTGTTTAAGAATGGTGGGGCAATGAAAGGTACACAGTGAATGCTAAAGCTTTTCTTTTAGATGGAGGTGGGAGAGTCTCAGTGTGTCTCACCAGGACAGACAGTTCTTAGAGCCCATCTGCTGGATCATCTGTTGGGATAATAAAACAGAACAATGCCATGAAAGCCATGAACCACGGCATCTGTTCCAGGACGAGGTATTGCTCACACCCTCACCTCATCATTCTCACCATTTATTTGACACAATACTCACCCACCTTCCCAAGTAAGACAAGGATGGCTTGGCCTCCTCCTCAAATCTCTCTAAATCTGAGCTGCTTTAAGTGGCTCAGGTTCTTGAGGATGTTGAAAGAACATGCCAGTGTGATGATAAAGCCACTTAGGGGTAATCTTGTGAAAATTGTGGAAAAGAGGAAGTGTGCCAGATGTGTTGATTTCCTAAACTGGTGCGATGATAAATTCTGGAAACTTTATATTCGGGGCTTTATGTTGGTGTCTAGCAGAACTGCAAATCACAGTTTTGAAAAGGTGGATGAGGATCACTTAGAAAAAGTGGTGATGATCAGTATGTAGCATCACTCATTTCTGACTGACCTCATTTCTTTTTTGATAGTTACCGGACAGGTATATCAGCATTGCCAAAAGGACTTGTCTGCATCAGCAAAACATTTAAGCTCCATGTGTTCTTTACTCAGGATGGACTAATGTAGGTTGGACAGCTGTAGAAAAGTGGGCTTGTGTCTTGTCATACCCAGAAAGGGATGAACCGTAGGGTGATATCAGTCTGGGGCACTTGGTATAGCTGGAGAAAACTTAACTCATGCATTAGTAGAGATAAAGTCTTTAGAACCTACGAGATGATAATCCCACGGTTTTTTGAAGTGATGTAGATAGTCTTTAAGAACAGGGCCTTGGGAGCCTGACCTTGGACAAGTTAGCCCTCTGCCTCAGTGTATGCCTTCAGAAAATGCCAATAATAAGACCTACCTCACGTGGCTGTTGAAGGATCACGTTACATAAATCCATGTGAAGTGCTCAAAAACAGAGCCCGACAGTAAATTTTATGTATTAGATGTTAGTCTTCTGTTTTTGCTGTGGGTTTTACAGCTCAAGGCCATATTTACACATTTCTGAGTTTGTGTTTAAATGTGTGTCTGGAAAGGGGAAAGCAGGTTTTGGAGAGGACCTAGAAACTGAATAGTGGACACTGAGGATGTATACCTTAGTGTAACATATGACATAGTGTAAATATACAACACAGTGGTTCAATAGTTATACACATTATTAAATCCTCACCCCAACTAGTGCAGTTACTATCTGCCAACATAGGAAGATGTTGCAGAATCACTGGCTATATTCTCCATGCTGTAGTACCATCCCTGTGACCAACTTATATTGTAATTGAAAATTTTTGGTCCCTTTTATCCCCCTCACCATCCCTACCTACCCACCCTAACTCCTCCCCCATGGTAACCACCAGTCACTTCTCAGTGTCTCTGAGTCTACTGCTATTTCATTCATGTTTTGTTTTGTTTTTATATTCTGCAAATAAATGAAATCTTATGGTATTTGTCTTTCTCTGCCTGACTTATTTCACTTAGCATAATACCCTCTAGGTCCATCCATGTTGTCCCAAATGGCAGGATTTCTTTCTTTTTTTATGTCTGAATAATATTCCATGTGTATACATACCACATCTTCTTGATCTTTTTATACACTGATGGACACTTAGGTTTGCTTCCATATCTTGGCTGTTGTAAATAATGTGGTGTGTATATCTTTTCAAGTCAGAGGTTTTGTTTTCTTCAGGTAAATTCCTAAAGTGCAGTTACTGGGTCTTATGGTATTTCTATTTTTAATTGTTTGAGGATCCTATGTACTGCTTTCCACTGTGGCTATACCACTTTACATTCCCACCAACAGTGTAGGAGGGCTCCCTTTTCTCTACATCCTTGCCAGCACTTGTTATTTCTTGTCTTTTGGACAGTGGCCGTTCTAACTAGTGTGAGGTGATATCTCATTGTGGTTTTGATTTGCATGTCCCTGATGACAAACGATGTGGAGCATCTTTTCATGTGCCTGTTGGCCATCTGTATTTCTTCTTTGTAGAAATGTCTGTTTAGGTCCTCTGCCCATTTTTTAATTGGGTTATTTGTGGTTTTTTGGTGTTGATTCATACAGTTTGTTATATATTTTGGATGTTAACCCCTTATCGGATAAATCATTTAGGAATATATTCTCCCATACTGTAGGTTGCCTTTTTGTTCTGTGGATGGTATCCTTTGCTGTATAGAAGCTTTTTAGTTTGATGTAGTCTCAGTTGTTCATTTTTTATTTTGTTTCCCTTGCCCAGGGAGATGTGTCCAGAAAAAAATTGCTCGTGCATATGTTCAAGAGATTTTTGCCTATATATTACTCTAAGAGTTTTATGGCTTTATATCTTACATTTATGTCTTTAATCCATTTTGGGTTTACTTTTGTGTATGGAGTTCAAACAGTAATCTAGTTTCATTCTCTTGCTTATATAATCCCATCAGGTGATGAGGGGGCTAAGAGTCTGCTGGATAGAGTATATATAATAATATATGCAAAGCATTTGTCACAGTGCTTGACACAGAATAGGCACTCAGTGTTGCCTTGTCCCTCTGGGTTTGGAATCAAAGTCTCCAAAACTGTATACAAACTGGGCCATGATTTGTTTTTATTCTTTTCAATGTGAAAATATTTTTCCCAACACCAGTTATTGAAGAGACTGTCTTTATTCCATTTTATATTCATGGCTCCTTTATCATATATTAATTGATCATATATGGGTGGGTTTATATCCAGGCTCTGTATTCTGTTTCACTGATCTATGGGTCTGTTCATGTGCCATTACCATACTGTTTTGATTACTGTAGCTTTGTAGTATAGCTTTAAGTCAGGGAGCCTTCTCCCTCCCAGCTTTATACATTCTCAGGATTGCTTTGGCTGTTTGGGGTCTTTTGTAGTTCTATATGAATTGTAGAACTATTTGTTCTAGTTCATTGAAGAATGCTGTTGGTATTTTGATAAGGATTGCATTGAATCTGTAAATTGCTTTGGGCAGGATGGCTATTTTGACAGTATTAATTCTTATTATCCATGTACACAGGATAGATTTCCAAGTTTTGGTGCCTTCCTTAATTTCTCTCATGAGTGTCTTTTAGTTTTCAGATTATAGATCTTTCACCTTCTTGGTTAGGTTTATTCCTAGGTATTTTACTCTTTTTGATGCAATTGTATGTGGAATTGTTTTCCTGATTTCTCTTTCTGCTAGTTCATTGTTAGTATATAGGAATGCAACAGATGTCTGTATTTATTTTGTATCCTGCCACTTTGCTGATTCTAGTGATTAGTTCTAATAGTTTTTGCAGGGGAATCTTTAGGGTTTTCTATTTGTAGTATCATGTCATTTGCAAATAGTGATGCTTTTACCTCTTCCTTACCAATTTGGATGCCTTTTATCTTTTTATCTTCTCTGACTGCCAGGGCTAGGACTTCCAGTACTATATTGAATAAAAGTAGTGAGAGTGAGCATCCTTGTCTTATTCCTGAAATTAGAAGAAAGGCTTTCAGTGTTTTGCCATTGAGTATGATATTAGCTGTGGGTTTGTTGTATATACTCTTTATTATGTTGGGTACATTCCCTCTATACCCATTTTGCTGAGAGTTTTTTTTTATCATGAATGGATGTTGAATTTTGCCAAATGCTTTTTCAGCATCTATTGAGATGATTATGTGGTTTTTATCTTTTTTGTTAATGTGCTGCATCATATTGATTGAGTTATGGATATTGTACTATCCTTGCATCCCTGGAATAAATCCCATCTGGTTGTGATGGATGATCCTTTGCTGTACTTTTGAATTCAGTTTGCTTATATGTTGTTGAAGATTTTTGCATCTGTGTTCATCAGGAATTGGTCTGTAATTTTCTTTTTTTGTATTGCCTTTGTCTGGTTTTGGTGTTAGAGTGATGCTGGCCTCATAGAATGATTTTGGAAGTGTTTCCTCCTCTTCTATTTTTTTGGAACACTTAAGAATGATGGGGATATTAGCTCTTTAAATATTTGTTAGAATTCATCTGTGAAGCTATCTGGTCATGGGATTTTTGGGAATTTTTTGATGACCAATTCAATTTCGTTATTGGTAATTGGTCTGTTCAGATCTTCCTGGGTCAGTCTTGAAAGGTTATGTACATTTCTAATAATCTGTCCGTTTCTTCTAAATTGTCCGATTTATTGGAATATAATTTTTCATAGAATTCTCTAATCTTTATATTTTGATTGTATCAGTTGTAACTATTCATTTTTTGTTTCTGGTTTTGTTTATTTGTTTCATCTCTTCTTTTCTTAATAAGTTAGGCTATGGGTTTGTCCATTTTGTTTATTTTCCCAAAGAACCAGCTGTTGGTTTCACTTTTTTTCCATTGTTTTATTCTCTATTTTATTTATTTCTGCTCTGATCTTTATTATATCCCTCCTTATACTAACTTTGGGTTTCATTTGTTCTTCTTTTTCTAGTTTCTTTAGTTGTGAGTTTAGACTTTTTATTTGGGATTGTTCTTGTTTCTTGAGGTAGGCATGCATTCCTGTGTACTTCCCTCTTACAACCACTTTTGTGGCATCCCACATATTGTGAACTATTTTAGTTTTGTTTTCATTTGTGTCCATGTATTACTTGATTTCTGTTTTGATATGTTCATTGATCCATTGATTATTTAGAAGCATGTTGTTTAGCCTTCATGTGTTTTGGGGCTTTTTTGTTTTTTCTCATGTAATTTATTTCTAGTTTCATACTATTGTGATTTGAACAGATGCTTGATACAGTTTCAATCTTTTTGAATTTATCAAGGTTCTTTTTGTGACCTAATATGTAATCTATTCTGGAGAACATTCCCCATGCACTTGAGAGACATGTATATCCTGTTGCTTTTGGGTGGAATGATCTGTATATAGATCTGTTGGTCAGTCTGATCTAACGTAAGATTTCTTTTTTTTAACAAGAAATATTCCATTGTATAGGTATACAACGAATAAAGAAATTGGATTTTTAATAGTCAGAAGACAAAACAAAAAGGCTTCTCATCTTCAGAATTTAGGAGAGGCACTGGTCTTTGGAAATGTTGCTTTGGCCTCATAGGGAAGGGCTGTGATACACACTAAGGTGAAAAGTACTCAGGGAGATGAGTTGCATGGAAAACAAGTCATCTACTTTGCATTAGTCTGGAACTAGGCAAGAATGTAACTTCTGTGTTGTGAATTGATCCACTATAAAAAGTTGTAATGTTTGTTCTTAAGCAGTACAATTTGATCTATTTTTTATCCTGTTTTTGATATTATGATTTCTCAATATATTTTCCAGTGTCTTACAGTGTAAGCAACACACCCAGCCAGTGGATATGCAAACATGTCAACTTTGCAGTCTTAGTGTTCTGTCCCCTCTCAGCCTTCCCCTGAAAGATAAAGCAAAGCTCTCATGCAATCACTCTTCCTGTCACCTCTACTCATGTAGCAGCCATGGAATTAGGAGTCTGGAGACCATCCAGGACTCCCACTGCTTTCCTGCCACTAGAGTAACCTATAGCAGCATGTAATGTAGCCATACAATCATTTGAAAGTTAATATATTTGATGTAAGAGCACAATTTTTTTTTGTGATAGGGCCTGGGTGAAAGATCCCCAACCTACACTGTATGCACAGTCCACCTGTTGTCTGCTTTGTAAGGGCAGAACGTTTTGTAGCTCTGTTCATCTGCCAAGGAAGAAGCAGTAAGAGACCCAGCAGTGAAGTTTCCTGGCTTAGGAAGAGGCTGTTATTCTGGTTGGAGAATTGAAGTTAGTGATTTCATAAAGAAAGGTTGCTTTTAATTTTCTTTCTCAAAGTCCCTTCTGCATTTGAACTGAACTGTTGAAATCTGACATAAACACATGACTTGAGCCCTCAAATGTTGGACATATTGGTACTTCCCCCCTGCAGCAGCCTGCCTCTCTGTGGGCATCTGGAAGCCTTTTCTCTTGGAGCAGTGGGGAGAATTCAAGGCTGTCTCATAGCACTAGAGGGGTGGCAGCCCCAGGTGAAGTGCAGCAGCCACAGCCGAAGTGGCATGTGGAATGGGAATGACTTGGGGCTCAAAATACTGCCAAGAAATTTATAACACACATGAAGGTCTATTAGTGCTTGGAGGCCTTCATTAAGCTAAGAACCTTCAAGCTTACTTAATTCTCCTGATTGTAAGGTAATAGAAAGATGATGTTCCAGGCTTTAAGTCTCAATCTGCCCCTGAGTTGCTGGATAAGCAATATTGACAAAAAACTAGTGATTCTAATGGAGGATCCCAAACTGGTTATACAAAGTTGCATACCTCTGTGGGATCAGAAGGCAAGTGTTTGGTGTTCAAGCCAAGTGGAAAATCAGGTTAATAATAAACTAAAGGAAATAATAGATGAATTGCAAGTTTAGATGGTGCCAGCAACCATGGTCTCTCACACCTAACAGATGATTTCTCCACTTGAGGTTCATCCCATCACATTGATTTCTAGGTGTGAATGGGACTAAAAAATTCCATGGGCTGCTGAAACTCTTGTTCAGTGTTTGAAAGCTGATTATGGATTTGCAAGGCTCCTGGGCATCAGCTTGGTGAAATTCTGTAATATTTTGTGCCAAAATCTCAAGTGTTAGACTTGTGCTGAGTCAAGAGATCTAAAGATAGATTTCTTTGCGTTTTGAACTAGAGTCTTATCAAAAGGCCCAAACACATTTTAGACTTAGAAGAAACAAAGAAATTTAAAATGTCAAAGTAAAGTGGAACAATGTATCTTATCACCCATGTGATAGGTCTGTTAGCTTATATGTTTTTGAAGAGTTTGAGCTTGGCATTAATGAATTCTTTAATACAGTTATTTAAATATTGGTGATGGGTATAGTTTCCTTTTTTTTTTTTTGAACGAAGTCCTTCCCCCTTATCTGAAGTTCCTAAAGCCTTTATTTCACTGTGGAATTATGGGCACCCACGATAAGTGTGGTATGTGTGTCCATACAGGAGGGCCAACAGGCAGATCCCTTCCCCCTCTGACTTGGAAAAAAGATCAGACTCCAAAGAAACCATAAAACACATCTGTAATGAATGGATCACAGCAAAGATAGACAAAGTAAGTAAAGAGATTAAATGGCTCCAAGACAGAATTATAACTTGGTTAAAGGTACTGACTTGTTAGTCTGAAGGGGAATTTATTTGAAGAGCAATTTAGGGATGTGAAACTGGAAGCGTAGGTACCCTGCCTCTAGCATGAGCAGGTCTCCTTATGGATCTTCTCTGTAGGCTTTTGGAATCAAGCTGTCCCATTTCAAACCTGACTTTGGGTGTGGTCTTGCCCTGAACTGAACACCACTGAGCCTACCTTAGCCTCACAATGCAGTGTCAGGCCACACAGGAAGTCACAAAATGTATTTCTGTTCCATGCCTGCTATGCATCCTTCTGATTGTAATTTGGTCTTCTCCTGAATTATGCTTTTGGGCAATGCATTATCTGCAGATACCAGCATCCAATCCAGTCTCCGTGATGGTTGATCTTTCTCAGGTATTAATTTGGCATCTTTACTTTAATGTCGCTGTGAGTGCGCTTAGCATGAACTCTCTCCTGATCATCATATTTGTGAATGGCAAAATTGAGGGAGCAGCCCTGGACTGTGGCGTGTGCGCTGCGAGGACTCGGCGCTCCCTCAGCGTGGCTTGTCCTCATCCTCAGTGCCCTTTTCTGTGTGACCAGCAGCCTAAGAGTATGATACCCATCACAATCCTGGTATCTTGCTTTGCTTTTTGGAAAAGTCTGAGAAGAAAAATGAGTGTAAACGAGTGCTTATTCATACTGAAATGCGGTGTTCCATTCTGTGAGTGACTCACGTAAACATGAGTACAGCAAACTAGAATACATTGTTATAGTTACAGTTAGAATGTAAACTGATTCCTCCTTTGCTAGTTGGCATATCCTGTGATTCTCATTTAAATTGTGCAAGTGAACAGACAACTGCAGAAGTACCCAGTCAAAGTTGTTCATATCCAGAACTTCACAGGACTTTTCCGTGTGGTGTGTATTGCTAAGATTCTTGCTGATTTGTAAAGTATACTTTTATTTGGTTCTCAGGATAATATGCCCAAGTCTTTTGAGCATTTGGGTTCCAGAAGCTGTGGTACTTGTAAAGTCTATTCATATAAGACTGTCCTTTTAATATTCTTATATTCCCACTGAAATGGTTTCCTGGAGTTAACTATCATTGACAGTAAGTGATTGTTGGACAAATATCAGTCTAGTGGCTGGGGAGAGTCACCTTATGAAATCCTTAGCATTTGCTTCAAATAGCACAATTCTCAGGTGAATCAGCAGCCTCATGTCACTTACTTGGATTAAGTCCATGTAAAGTTCAGAGATGTGAAAATGTTTCTAACCCTGAAGCCAGTCCTCACCTGTCTAGATCAAAGGGAATGTCTTTCACAGTTTCAGCAGTGCTAGGCTAGATAGAAGGATGTTGTGTAAAAATCACATTGTCCAACTAAGGCTATAGGGAAATCTTTTTGGAAAGAGAGAAGTGGACTTGGACAGTTCAATAGGAAATAAGCATTATTCTCGCTGGGTTGAAGAACAGGGAAAACAGAGCCAGAATCCTAATGTTCTCTTTTCACAGAGAGCACCTCCCCTTGCTGGGTCTGCACTCAGCTCTACGCCTCTCCTCAGCTACCACCATTTCCTCCAAACTGCATCATTCTCAAGCTACTGTTGTGTTCAAAGGAGTTTTATTCCCTGAGAATTTGTTAATAACCAAGTTATCTGGATAAATTGTGTGTCTTTATAAGTGGGGGTCAGGTAGGCTAGGAGTTGTTTTATTTTTAAACTGTGAACAGAATGAATAGGAGGGCTATTGCTTCTACAGTGCTTCTCTCTCTGCCTACCCATTCCCATCTCTGCAGCAGGGATGACCTATGCTAGCCTTTTGCTGTCCAGTGCCATAGCTGCTAGCCACATGCCGATATTTAAATTATATAGATACAAATTAAAATTAAATACACATAAAAGTTTTATTTCTTAGTTGCACTAGCTGCATTCGAATGTTCAGTAGCCACACAAACCTGGTGGCTGCCACGTTGGGCAGAGCAGATCCAGAACATTTCTGTCATTTCATTCAGTGAAGGTGATTCGGCCTTAAAGAAAATAGATATTAAAACATTGGATCCATTTTCAAGGAATTCCTTTATAAACCAAAGCATTTCTAGGGCTTAGCATTGGCTCTTTTAGGCCAAATGAAGGTATATTATTGAAAATGTTAGGTTTCCTCAAGTTTAAACGTTAGGTTCTAGCAGAGCATGACAGCTTTTGAGAGTAGACAGAGTGAATCATCAACGTGTGTGTGCACAGCCATTATAATATAACTGGTTAGTCAGGGCCTAAGTAGGAAATTGCAAGACATTTTTATTTACAAGAGAGAATTTAGTGAAGTTACTTCCACAGGTGATGGTACAGTGGGCAGTCCAACAGGGCATATTGAAGAAACCTCGAGATTGGCCACCACGGGAGTCATTTCTAGTTTCCGGTGTAGGGAAAATGGTGGAGGCAGTTGTTGGAGCTCAGGGACAGATGGGAGCTGAAGCCACAAAGGAGATCCAGAGATGTCAGCAAAGAGGCAGAGGAGAAGTGCCCCCGGCAGCCTGTCTGTTCTTCCTGCCCTCCAGTCTTCTGCTGTCACCCGCCAGTGATTTAATGCAGCAGATGCATTCCCTGTGATGTGCAGAGCAGAGTCAGGGACAAGAAGGGATGGGTCTGTGGGCTGATAGGCCCAGGACTGGTGCAGCCTGGTGTCTGTTGAGCTGAGTCCTTATGTTTAAGGTGAACTCCTTCAGCCTTGCAAAATCGAGCATGTCCTCATATATATCATTCAGCAAATTGCATTAAATATGTCTCCCTTCTGCCACAGACTGTGAACTCCTTGGGAGCAGGTACTGTTACATGCATCTTGGTAGTCCGTGTCCCTGGCACATAGTAGGGGCATTTTTAGGTTTTTAACAAATTTGTTCCAAACTCACTGAAGTGCATTGTTTGGAAGATTTTTTAACAGAAAGCTGTTTTCATGTTTAAAGAGTGTGTTTGTGGCCACTCAGTTACAGAGACAGAAGCCAGTGCTCTCTCCAAGTGGGTGGGAGGGTGAAGAACCTAGGAATGTAGTATCGGGGTTGAGGAGAGGGAGTGGGAAGTGGGAGGGCCTGCAGATAGGGAGTCAGGGCATGGAGCTTCCGGGGAAGTGCAATAGGGTAGGATAAACACATGTCTGCACTAGCCAGTTCTCATAGGTGCTGTCCTCTCAGAATCCTGGTGTCTTATCATTTTGGTCACAACTAGGGAGAGATAGAAGGCTCTAAAAAGAACATCCATCAGCAACTAAAAGTTCTGTATCTTGATGATACAGAAATTGAAAATAAATCAATTCTTGACATACCAGCTACCTTGGATCATTGATTTTTTTCTCCCAGTATTTCTTAAATTTACTATAATCTCACAGAGATTTTTAATTCAGTTTAACTTCCATATTTTCTACACTTCATTCACTACTGCCCTGACATGTATGGTGGTTTATGATAACAGTAAATTTGCACCTAGCACAGAGTAGCCATTCAATAAATATATGTTCGCCAAGTGAGCGAGCAGTGATTATGGATCATAATTTTAAAGCTTTCAGCTTTTTTTCATAGGGTAAAATCATTGTAGAGACCTCTAATCTAAACTTGTACATTTCATTATGCGTATTAATGTCCCATAGAGAATCCACTTATGGAGTACTGCTCAGGGTGGTCAGGTCTTACCATCCCTTGCCTTCATAGCTGCCGCACAAGATAGGTACTTATTCCCAGTCACAGATAAAATTGCTGTGGCTTCCGCTAAATGGCCAGACATCCAAAGAAGAGTATGACCTGGTCTTTGCCCTAGAGCAGCTCAAGGCCTGCACATGGACCCATTTCCCTGTAATGAGTCCTGTTTTTGAGGATGCCTTTGCGAGGGGCCCTAGGATTAGAAGGCTTGCTGGGAAGTGGGAGGATGGGGGAGGCACATGAGCCATCTGGGTCGGCTCAGCACCACCGTGAAGACACAGAGGCTGAAATGGCCTGGCGTGTTCGGGTGCCTTGAGTCCCTGAAGGAGACTAGAATGTGGCCATAGGAAAAGCGGTGTCCTATGGTGCCAGGGGAAGTTTGTAAGTAACGTAATCCAGTTTTGTTTTGTAAGCCAAGTAGATGTCCTCTGATTGTAATAACCCATGAGACAACTTAATGAAGGCCAGGGTGTAGGCAGTCACAGTGGTTCTAAGCAGGAAAGGCCAGATTCCATTTAGGAGAAGCCAATGGAGTAGAATCAGTGGGATGTGGTGACCAAGTGTACATGGAGGAGGCCAGACTGATGACCGTTCTCAGCCTGCAAGAGAGAGCCTCTCCCTAGTGTTCTTTCTCTTCCTTGAACCCTCCCCCTAAGTCCTTTTTTTTATGGCATGAAATTTAATTTAACCTAAAAATTACACAAATCTAACTTGACCAAGAAATCCTCAAAGGACAACCAGATTTCTCCCCAACATGATTTTCTTCTAAGTGGGAGAACACTTTTAATACAGTTGAGAAATCATAGTTCTTTTTACTTTCTGCCCTTGTGGCTATGCCTATTTGTTAGAATTTTATTGTGTAAATAACTTGAAAAGTGATGAACAGTTATGTGGGGGGGGGGGGGTTCTATCTCTTTGTTTTTCGCAAAACATCTTTCTATTTTTTCTGTATTTCTATAAAAAATTTTTTATATTTTTCTGTGTTTGTTTTCTGGACCAGTAACCTTTCCTGACCTCTAGAGCATGGAGCATTCAGCAGATTTGGGCTCTGGCTCTCCATGTGTCCCGGTGCTGGGTGTGGAGAGCTAAGGTGTGTTTAAAGTCAAATAATATGTGCTGGATTCATGTTTTGCCTGTGCTGTCTTCATCTGCACACATTTGTATTACCACTGTATTTGAGAGGTAAGCAAACTGAAGATGAGAGAGAGCTTAGCTAGTTTAAGGCCATGCATTGAGGGACAGAACTTGAAAAATGCAAATTCTTGCCCTTTCATTCCCTTGTGTAGTTTACCTGTGAAATGAATGCTTGTAGTAAAGGGGGTGTATCAATCAGTGCAATCTGGGGGGCACAAACATACAGTAGTTTGAATAGGGAACAGTTTAACAATAAGAATTATTAGCTACAACAAGGGGTTGGTGCAATGATGGATTGGCTAATAAGCAGTGAACAGAACTCTATAGAATATAGAAATAAGAGATTATAGGGAGCAACAACCACCCCTAGGATGCCTCATACTTCTCCCAGAGCTGAGATTCATATCTTGATCCAGACCTTGTTGGAGAGGACTCACCTGTGGCCCACTGTGGCAGAGAAGTGGTGGGGGTGCCAGGCCAGTGGAGCACTGAAAATGCACTGTCTATGCTTTGGGGTGCCAGGGAAAGTTGTTCACAGATTGCTGTCCTAACTGGAGACACTCCACTACAGAACCTGTAGTGCTGTGGGAAAAGCTGCACGTGGTGTAGGAGCCTACTGACAGGGAACACCAGAACCAGAACACACAACTCTTGCTTCCCTCTGCGTCTTTCCAGCATCTTCTGCTGATGAAATTGAATATCATACTAGCTAGCCAGTGAAAAATATTGAAGGGGCCCAGATCCATTTTTGCAGATCTGGCAGTAAAGGGTAGGTAAGAGGCAGTAAATTGGTAACTGGCACAGAGGGGTAAGAGACCCACCCTTCTTCCTAAAACCTTTATTGTTCTTTGATTCAGCCAGACCATTGCCCAGGATGTATGCATATTTGATGTTGGTTTTTCCCCCCTGATGGTACTTCATCATTTTCCTCAGACTTTTTATACCATATGGTTTAATTACCTGTGTTACCCATACAGTGACTTAGTGATCACTAAAGGGACTATTGAGGATAAAGTTTCTTAAAAAAATTTTTTTTCTCTTCTGTTGTTTTCTACATTCTGCAGCTTTGAACTGCTGGCTTTCTTTGTGGCTTCTTGTTCCCTAACACCATGCAATGCATAATTTATCATTTTGTAAAATGTTAGAAAGGGAGAAATACTCAGCCTTGTCCTTGAACCCAAATTGATACTTGATGTTTCTGTGTTGCCTTCTTTTTCTTTACTTCATTTCTTATTGTTTTTCTTCCTCAGAACTCTCCTAAAAAGCCTTTGACTCATTAAATATTTTAAGATGTTCAGATATTAAGTCTTACAGGTACTTTTTTTAAACTAGATTTTGTTGAAGAGCAGAAGGTAAAGAGAAAAGATAATTGCCCATAATCTTACAATCAGGTAACCCATGATGGCATTGAAAATAAGTAAAAACACTGCATGTGCATGGTTAACATACAAAAGGTATCAAAAGGTACAAAAAGAGAAGTCAAAGCCTCCCCTCAAGTGTAGCCGTTATTATAATTTCTTGTGATTTCTTCCAGGAAAAAAATGTCTGACCCATATCTGCATCTCTCTGGCTCTCTGCTTTTCCATTGTTTAGTGAAGGGATGAAATTATGCATATTTTTCTGTAGCCTTTTTTTGGGTGCTTTCCCTATTATATTTTTAGAGATGTTTCCTGTCAACACACACACAGAATCTTACATATTCACTTTCATATGGTATGTATGAGATTTCATATATAGATGTGCAGTAATTGATTTGGCCTTTGCCTTCTTGAATTTTAATTGTCAAGTATTGGGGGATAGGGAAGGTTTGTGGTTCCTTAGTGAAGTTATTGCAGTCTGCCTTTTTGTAAATAAACACCTTGTTGATATATCTGTAGGTTAAATCCCTAATAGTGAAATTGCTAGGTCAGAGGATAAATGCATTTTAAACTTTGATAAACATTGCCAAATTGTATTCTAGAATGGTTACACAGATTGATTTTTATTTTTAACCAAGGATGTATCTTTCCACACCCCTACCAACACTATAATTTACTGGGCTTTAACATTTTTGCCAATCTGATAAGTTAAAAATGTTATCTTTTGTTTTCACTTGCTTATCTTTAATTACAGGTTTAGTGTCTTTTCATAGGTTCATTGGCCATGTGAATTTCTCTCTGCAAACTGCCTGCTCCTGTGCTTTGCTTTGTACTTTCTTCTTCCCCCCACCCCCCAACCGCCACTCTCTCTTTCCTATTTTTCTTCCCAGTGGGGTTTTGGCCTTCATCATATTGACTTACATGAGGCCATTTTTAAATTAGGGAAATTAGTCCCATTTCATATGTGTTGCAAATATTTTTTTCTATGTTATATCCTATCTTTAGATGTTCATTAAAAACATTACTTTTACTTTGGTATAACAGGTATAAAACATGTTCTTTTTAAAAGGAAATGAAAAGAGGATGGGAATTGAGAAAAACTGGCTATAATTTTTGCTGCTTTTAAAGCTGAGTAGTTGTAGTTTAGGACAAAGGGTTAATTCCCACTGGTAATAGTATGTCCCATAGCCCTGAAGACCACTTACCTACACCAGGACTACTCTGAAGGAATAGTAGGCATTGTGTCCTTTTCCTCCGTATTTGCCTAGGCCGCCAGCAATTTACTGGGCCTTAGAAGAGCAGGTGAGCTTATGAACAGCCATGTCTATAAATATCAGAATTTAGCCACCTGGTGAGATCATTCTGGTAGCCAGACGTCACAAGTAATACTTCTGTATCCCCAACACCCGGAACCAGTACCTGAAGTGAAATATAGTGTGTTGAATGAATGGATAGAGACAAGGGAGAGCAAGAAGTCCTGGGGGAAAATGAGCAGGAATAGAGAAATTGGTGTGAAGATTTACGGTGGAACACTTCAATCAACTTAGATATATGCATGTGTGACAGTACACTCCTAGAGTCCAGAACATGTCCATTTTCTATCTTCCTAATCTCTAATCAGTTATCTAGACAGCAGGGGTGAGTTCTAAGATAATAGTATATCATTTACCCATGATACATTTTATAAAATACTGAAAGTGGGAACAGTGCACTGGTGCCGAGTGTGCGGTTGGGCGTCCCCTTTCCTTCTGCTCACACGATTGCATGTTAAGATGTAATCATGTATGTGCTCTTGTGAGTAGTTATTAAAACTATATTTTTAAAAATTCAGTTTTAAAATAATGAGTAGATCAAGAATGGATTTCTCTCCAGATTTCTTCAAGGGACAAACTTCTCTTTTGAGAAGTTTTAAGATTCTAGTGAAAATTGAGTATACGTATAAAAGCTTATTATATACTCTGTAAACAATGACCCAACCTTAATCAAGGGAAATATTTGGCTGGTTCTTTATTTAATTAAATATCTCTGGAACAATTTTAAGGATTCCCTGATAATCCAAATAATCTATATATATATACTTATTTTAATGGTATCTTAGAAGAGGCAACATTGTGGTCTGATATTTTCTTGGTTTGACATATAGTGTTGTGCCCTGAAAATATCAATAAATGTTAATTTCCTGTAAGATCAGTGTCTCTTTTTCATGCCATTTAACCTAGGATGAGACGTCTAATGGGTCTGTTTACTCTGCATATTTTTTTGAAAACAGTTGATTCCCTTAATTTGAATTTGCTGTAATAAAAGCCTAGAAGAAGAAAACAAATTTATTTTTGAGAAAGTTAATGCTAAGCTTTGATTTCTGTTAGTTTCCGTGGCATTCAACACAGATGTAATTGGGCAGCAGAACATTAGAGAACCAGCCATTGTTGTTTTGAATGATCATGGTGCTTATTAAGCATCCATTTCAATGCACACTGATGAAATAATTGATGAATGATGTCATTAATCAGTCTTGATCAAAGTTATTGTCCTGTGGTAACGACAGTTTTTCTTTTTAACTGTACGTCGAAATGCAAAAGAAATGGAGATGCTTAAAAATGTCTAGCTCACTCAAGGAAAGCTCAGAAATGATTTCTTGGACACAGTCATTTTGTGCCACTTTGGTCCGCCTTGCATTCTTATCTTATAAATCAAGTGTACTAAGGCTGACAGAAATTCATTTGTGAATTTGTCATTGACATTTTCTACAGGAGGATAAATAAATTGAGATGAACACTGTCTACTTTGAAAAATGAGTTTCTGAAAGCAGGACTCCCTGTGACTTGTGCTACTCACTGAGGGCAGGTCTGTGGGTGAAACCTGGGTGTCTTGTCGGGAATCCGTGGGCGCTGGAGAAACAAAGCAAATGAAAAATAACATGCTAGTATCAGCTGTGGCCGTCATAAGAAATACATACAAGAAAATTTCAAATGCCTTTGTGGGACATTTTTGGTTAAGTGGTAGGAATTTTTCGTGGTGTGTAGACCTTTGAAGAAGCACTCCACAGTTGAAATAACATGTGAGCCTCTTGAGAAGAGACTTGCCGGAAAGCAGAGGTTTTGGAAAGGATGTGTCTGCACCGATTCACAGCACTACCACTCACAGGTACAACTCAAGTGGGAATACAGTCTTTCGGAGCCCCATTTTTCTTAATTTGTAAAATGGGAGACTAAATTACCTACCACAAAGAGCTTTGAGAAAAATAGATAAATTTGGTATGTAGTAATCACTCAGCAAATATAAGTATCCTTCTTTAAGAACTGCTCTTATGTAGACTGAGAAGGTGGTCACTGGAAAAGATCTTGAGAAGTCTATGTAGACTGAGAAGGTGGTCGCTGGAAAAGTTAAAACTGCCCCTTTCAACATAAGGCATGGAAATAGGGCTAGTTTAGAACTTACTGTTTTTCAGGAAGGCAGAGCTTTGTTCTGTGTTGTTAGAATGCGATGAGTAATGATTTTTCCCATTGCAGTTCCAGTGTCAGATAATTGACCCTGGTTTATATTGTGTGTCTCAAGATGAGGCCACAAGTCCCATTGAGGTCAATTATTAGGCATCAGTGTTTATATTGGAGCGTTTGTGTTGAGTCCTCTGCTGCTGGTCTGGTCACACACGCTAATTATCGCCCTTGTGCAACAGAGCAGTTGCCTTGGCGGCGGCCACACAGCGGGTCGGTCACAGCACATTGTGCCAGGGCACTTGGGAGCTTCCCGCCCAGGAACCCTCTGGCCTCGGGGGTGGGGAGGGGGGCCACTGGGAGGTTGATTATGTCATGTTGGTCATAAGACAGGGCTGACCCTTGTCCGCAATTTGGATAGTATCTGATACAGCCTGCTTACTTACTGATACTGAACTTATTTGAGGTAATGGACAAAATGCCATTGCCTGTGGTTTTATACTTTTTCTTTTTTCCCCCAGAAAAATAAATTTTCTGTTCATGCTTTCTTCTTACAAATGATATATTGGTATACGTGCTGATAAGCGCTAACAGAATACTTACCACAGTCTTTACTCTGCTTGAAGTGCTTTGTGTATATAATATACTTAGTTAATCCTTACAAGCTATGGTGTATGTGCTGTTATTATCCTTGGTTAACAGAGGCGAAAAGCTGTGGCACAGAATGGCTGAGTAATTTGCTCAAGATCTCCCAGCAAGAAACCAGAAGAGCCAGGATTTAGATTTAGGCCATCTCTTTACCACTGTGCTAACCTTCCTCTCCCGTAAGGAAATACCTACAGTTAAAAAGAACATTAAAAACTGTATGAATCCCATCTGTCTGGTGACAGCCATTCTCAGCGCTTTGGAGTGCATACTTCCAAATCCCTTCCTTGAACTTTGGTGGAAAAATCTCTCCCCATTTCTGCTTCCAAGGGCTAAGCATGTATTTACCTTTACAAATAGACAGTCAAACACATGTATGTACATAAGTAATCCACACCCATTTCTTATAAGTCCTACCAGGTGCATTGCTAGGTACTTTTTCACTCAGCATATCCTGGACATGCATAATCTGTGTCACACATAATCTAACACATATTTTTTAATTGACTGCTTAGTATGGACTGCACTACTTTCAGAGGATGACTGTACCATAACTTCAATGTGCCACTTTCATTGATGGGAATTTAGATTGTTGTCCCATTTTCCCTACATCATTTATAGTAGCTGCATGTATTTTATTGTATGAAAGTACTATAATCTTCTCTTTTGAAATTCATGTTATTAGAAGGTATTAGGGTGAACATTCTCAAAACTGAGAATCTGAGTACATCTTAGTAAGTTCCCAGTCTCAATCAAAATGTTTAGTTCAAATGATGAACCTGTCACTTAAAAAAAAATTATTGAGGTATACTTTACATACCATAAAATTCATGTCTTTTAAGCATACAATTCCAAGATTTTTAGTAAATTTCCCAAGTTATGCAGCCGGCACCATAAACCAATTTGAGAACACTGCCATCCACCCAGTAGGACCCCTCTGGCTCTTTTACAGTTAATCCCCACTCCCATCCCCAGACCCAGGCAGACACTAATCTACTTTCTTTCTCTGTAGATTTGTCTTTTTGGACATTTCATGTAACCTGTCAAGAATCTAATATTCATGAATGATATTTCTTTTCTTCCTCTTTTGAATAATTTGGCACGTATGAAATTCCTGGTTAGAATTGTTCCATATATTAGGGTTCATTACTGTCTTAGATAATACTATTTATACACTTTTCTTTTTTCTATTCCACAGAAACAAACTACCTTTATAGTTGTGTGGCTTCCTCAGTATTACTTACCACACCAAAAACTATCGGATGGCTTTCAGCTTATGCAGTTAATTTCTTAATGTGGTGGCTTGATAGTAATTGGGATTCTTGGCTTAGTGTGAGAACTGAATAGGTGCTGGTTTCACAGAATACATGCTTCCAAAACATAGTAAGAATTTACCAGAACCTCACCTTTGAGAAGTGATGCCAAAAAGTTCTCAGTCTTATCTCCCAAACCCATTTTGGGTACTAAAAAGCTTCAAATTGCTTAGAAAAGTTGTGCAACGCATTTGGACTAAACAGTTCTGTAGTGTTACAATAATTAAAAAAATTTTTTAAGTTAAAATTACTATTTTATTGCTTTTATAAGCCATTTTTAATTAAAAGCTGGTAACTTAAAAATTAAGAATAATTTCATTTCAGCATTTAATATTTCAGTATCCGGGAGTTCCTGCAAGTAGCTTATGCCTACTCTCTTCATTTGAGGGGCTATGAATCTGATGATTTTTACATGATCTTCTTTGGGGTTTCCATTTGAAGGACACACTTTTTTTTTTGATTGTCATTTCAGGTGAATAATTGCTATTTGCCAAAGATCTCTATTTTTTAAGAAGCTCAGAAAGAGAGTAGAAAAATAACCAAACAAGCCTACACTTTTATTAAGCAGAAAAAGTATTTGCAATATGATATTAACTATATTCTAAAATATTTGTTAGCACACAAGAGCTAAAGTCCAGAGATGGAGTTATTTCTGTGTGGAGCCTTTTGAAATATACCTAATAAGCAGAAGGTATTCCCAAGTCATGTACTTGAAGAGAAATTATGTAGCATCACAATTCTCAGATGTCACCCGTCCCTTGAGGCAGATTCCATCACCATCATCCCTTCTTAGGCCCCATAACTCATTTATTTTCAGTAGTTTCTTTATGAATCAGTAATTAACACCCCAGGAGGAGAAGAAAAGCTTTTCTTTAAAGGAAAGAGCAGATTTACCTTGAATACCTTTGGAATTGGAATGGTTGCTTAGGTAACAGCTGTTGCGCATTTCATCGTCTTTGGCAAATGAAAATCAGCTTCCTCAGCTTGTGTTTGTCCTCTACAGGGAGGATCAAAGCAGTATGTAGTGGTTGATGCTTATCCAGGAAAAATAACACGTGTGCACAGAGGCAATAGATAATCTAATAGATAATCTAAATAAACCCAGATACTTTGTGCTTCTGAACTTTAACAATTGATTTTCCGTTTCACGGAAAGGGAGTGAGCTCTGATTAGATGTGTGAGTAGTCAGAGTGTTTAGAATTAACTAGTTGTGTCCTCTTCTCTGCTTTCTCCCTTTGGTTTGGTGTCGTGACTTTCTCCTTTCATTTAAGAACTAGACCCGGCCTGCCATATTTAATTTGCTTCCAGTCTTCAACATCTTCGTTTTGCTTTATTGTGGGTGGGTGTGATTCAAGATTCAAGATCCTTGTCTTGACCTGAGGAGTGACAGTACAAACACTAATCTTGACTGTGCATACTGCCTGGTGCCTGCAGAGTGCCCCACCCTGAGTGAGCTCTCCTCTCTGTCTGCAGTGAACCGTCTCCTCAAGGGTGATGGTCTGCTGTTCGCAGAGAGTGTACAGTGTGCATCTCTAGCACCCCCCCCCCCACCAGAGATCTTAGATGATCAGATTCCCTGCAAGAGAATGGGTGGGGAGTCTTGCTGTAAAGAAAATAAACTGACTGGGTTTTGTTTGTTACTTTTGATCTTACTGTACATTAATTTTGAGTAAATTTGATCATATAAAACACCCAACTGATGTTCACATTTTGAGTGCCCCGTGTTCTCTGAGTTCTTAAGAATATGCCGAAAGGGTGAAGGACATATCTTACAAGTAACATTACCTTGCCCTATAGAGTCTTCTTCCTAACAGAGCCCCTGAGCTGCTGGTTTGGGGAGTCATTGAGGTGTGGGTACCCAGATACTTTTAAGAGAATCTTTGGGTTCTTAAATCAAGAGAGGGAAGATGTTATGAAAATAGTGTCTTTTGTGAGGTGGGTTGGATGTGAGAAGGTAGATGATTACAAGTAGCCGTGATTTATTGAGCACCTGCTATGTGCCTGGACTTTGCAACTCTGTATCTCCTTTATTCTGTGAAGTAGGTGGTGTCTTTATTTTTGTACACAAACAAACTGGCTTGGAAAGGTTGTTAACTTTCCCAAAGTCACAGATGGATTTTAAATCTAGTTCTTTCTAGTTTGTAACTCTTTTGTCTTTATACTACTAACCTGTTCTGCTACCTCTGGTTCCAAAATGTCTGTCTTTCCTCTGACCTGCGTTTTTTTAACCTCCTCTTTACATACTCTTGAACTGCTACCACTTACCAGATAGATGAGCATAAATCTCCTGATATGTAAACCTCCTAAGGAAGAGAAACTCCTTTGGTGTGTGTGGACTATGCCTTGCTTTTGCTCAGCTTCTAGCTAAGCATACTTGGACTTGAAGCTCATGGAAGATGTAAATATGTAGGAAAATATGTAGAAAAGAGAAGAGGCAGTGTCTGACTTAGGCCACCAGAGGGGTGGGGCTGGGATCCCCAATCTGCAGAGTTTAGAGAAAGAAGTATAGGACATGGCTACTGAAAGGGGGTGAGATTTCAAGGCAAACTGTCCCCCATTCATTTTTGTTCAAGTTGTTTATCAAGGAAAGAAGAAAATACTGGGAGAGGGTCCAGACCTTGGTTTAGTTCCTTAGAGAAAGACTTGTTGATTATAATTGGAACCTGTAGTTGCATGATTAATTAGTTAAGAGCAGAACTAATAAAAGAAAAAAGGTATCTGCCACCATAAACATTTTATGAAACTTAGAAATATCCATGTTCAGTCTTTCCTGTGATATCAAGCGTTTCTCTGAACAGGGGTCCTCTGATTGTGGTCCATGTTGTCTTTCCCTCACAGACCACACTCATACCGGACCACCAGCAATGTCTAGTCTCTGTTTCTTTAAAGTGGTGCCAGAACATCGAAACTTTGAAAGCAGCCCAATATTCAATCCATCTAGATTTTCAGTCACTTTTCCCCCCTCAGAATACGAATATGCTGAACACACCTAATTTTACAGTAATCTTGGCAAACAAAAATAACTAAAAAAAAAAGTCTTTCTAAAGCATCCAGTTTAATTTTATAAAAAACTATGGCTTCCTTTTCAGACTCAAGTTTCATGTATTACCTAATATTAAATTATGTAATAACAGAAACCGGTACAATCTGTGTAAACAGGCTTGGAAGCAGATAAAACTGAGTCTTTGTAAGCATTCCACATGGACCAGTGGGAACTGGTCGAATTGTTAGGTTATATTGGTGAATACCAGTGACAATAAGTGGTTGCTTAGCCATCCACATGCTTTAGTAAATTGTGAGGGAGTAATTAATCCAGTCCAAAATTGGTTAAGAAAACTCAAACTGTGGTACATCATACCTGCTCCTTAATGGTTTAAAGGAACTATTTATTGCAGGCATCTAGGGAACTCCACCAACTTGTTTAACCTGATTTTTTATGAATTGCATCTCATATTAGAAACATTCAATGTAGTAATCCTAACAGTAACCCATGAAGGTGTTTTTTTTGGATCTAATAACAAAAGAGTTAGTTGTGTGGTTAGAGAGATCAGGGTATGAATTTTGCCATCACCTCAGACTTGCGATCTCTGGGACAAGCTCATTGGTTACACATGAGCCATAATTCCCAGCTCACTCAAGTGCGTCTGACAAGCTTCCTGTTATGTAAAAGCTAAAAGGAGTGCATACAGATTACAGCATTATTCTGTATATGGTAAGTAGTTCATAAAGTATAATTAGTTCACACAGTGATTTGTTAATTTGGTTAATTACTTGACTTACTTTAAGAAGCAGTCATTAACTTCAGTTAATTTTTACTTCTTAGTTAGAGAAGATTCATACCAATTATTACTTGTTGAACAATTTGGTGTTCAATGAAAAGCAAAAACCTAGAAAAAAAAACAACTTTGGATCTAATAGCCAGAACATTGGAGTCAAACCTGACTTGATTTCTGGCCCTGAAATTAAGTTAGTGGTGACTTAAAGCAAAACACATGAACAGCTATAAAAAACTTTCTTTCTTTTGCCTGTTTATTTCACATAAACTCAGATTTATTTTGATTTCCACAGCATAGTGCCTGGCACCAGAATTTGTAGAGACCTATTTAAACACCACACCTTCTGAGAAAACCCATAATGTTGAAAGTTATGGATAACTGGCAAAAGGAGTTTCTTAGTGGATGTGATTCTTGATCAAGTCTGGACAAGTGCCTGCCCTGTCCTGTGTCATTAAAAATAGAATACAGAGTGCATCGGAAATGCCAAGGGAAAACCAGCATTAAGCCTTCACCTGTATTGCTATCCCTGGCTCTTGTCTTTTCACATGGCTAGTGATAGACTTTTTTTTTAGGATTCATAAAACACACACTTAGGCTCTTGAGGTATCAGCACTGAACCTGTAGCTTCAGTCCAGGTACAGATTTGGCATGTACTTTTAGCTGAGAGATTCCAGGTGGCCAAAGCAAAATAGGAAATAGTGTAAGAGTCACATTATCTGTAAGATAGGAACTGACCAGTTTTTTAAGCAAAGCAAGCTTCTCTTAAAAACTCAGGAAAGAGAGGAAAAATGTGAAAACAGCATGTCAGTAAGTGTCTGCTTTAGCTCAGAGGATTGGCTTACATGGCAGTTTTTCCCATGTTTGTAGTATCCATATAGAGATAAGGATATATGACACATATGGCAAAAGTCACGAGTCCAAACATTTGGGTAATAAAGACCTTGCTCTGGGAAAATGAACGGAGCACAGTGCCCCTAGGACATGTAAGATCATAAGAATCCCTTTGGTTTGGGGGTTGGATTTTTATCAGCTCACCTGCAAAGTCTTTTTAAACTGTACTGCTCAGTCAGCACTTTTATTAGATGTATCTTAGTTGTCCAGACTAATATAAAAACATTTTGCCAACAGAGTCTTTTCTCCTACTGAGGGACAGAAATCAGGAGAGGTGCACAATCTCTGTAGCTATCCCTAGTAATGGGTCTCAGAACTCAGTGCTCTTATCAAATGGAATTTCTGAAACAAGTGTCTCATTGCTTAACCCGCCTCCTTATCTACCATTGTGGAGTTTCTCAGGTTTTTCCTGATTTTCTTGTCTGCTTCTGGAGCTAAAAAGGAAATATGGAGGGAGTGAGGAAATAGTAAGGAAACAGAGTAAAATTTTTCATATATAGTAACTTCCCTATGAGTGAAATGTAATGGTTCGGACTTGTTTTGGTTTTTATCATCAATCTGATGTAAGGCGTTCTTGTCTGTCAGTTTGGATCTTTTTGCCTTTCTTTTCTGTTGTTGACTTGATCTGGTCTCTGTAGGCAGGGAAACTTGACATGTTTTAGTTCTTTGAGGAGAGAGCTGGGGGTAAAGGCCCTCTGGCTGTGGGGAGTGGTAGGTGAGTGAGATGTGGGCACACTGCAGGGTCAGCTCCCACTTGGTTCAGGGGATGTTGTATGTATGGGTAGGTTTCTCAATGTCTGCTATGTTCAGTCTTCATGTTGTACACCCTAAAAAAATAAATAAAAATAAAGAGATGGTGGGTCCAATAAATGTTGATGAATACGTAAGGCCTGCCGGGAAAGAACTATCTGCAATGAATAGCAGCTACCAGCTTATTAGTTGTGTGACATCAGCTGACTTATTCTTTGGTTTCATCCCACTACCCAACATAAATTTTTAGGTGCATTTATTTTTCTTAATTTCTTTTTTTCTGAGTGCGTTATGGTTTTGTGCATGTCCATCTACTATTTTGTAAACAAATTGGGTTCATACTAAAATACAGCTTAATACAGCACTTTATTATGACATGTAAAACACTTTTTTTTTTAATGTAGAGTGATTAGGAAAATGAACTCCATATCCTGCTCATCCAGCATTAACAACCATCAGCTTCCTGTGATTCTTCTCTCTCCCTCCCCTGCTTTGTTCGGGGTTGTGGGGGAAGGAGAATGGGGGCAGCATTTCAAAGCAAATCTCAGACATCACACCATTTTACTCCATAGTTGGTTTTCGTGTTTGTTAATCGTTTACTTTTTGTCTGTTGACTCTTCTTACTCTTGTTACTGAAATAACTCTTGGGCCATGTGCCCTGGTGATGCTACAGAGCTGCACCTTTCTGGAAGTGTGCTTTTCACAGTGCTTGATGGGGTGGTCTTCAGGGCTCCTGAGGAGGACAGCTCTGCCGATGGGAACTTTGTGGTCCACTTACTGGTGGAGCCTAGAGGTATGACTGCTCCCTCCCTCGCTGGTAGTTAGGTAAGGAGCTAGGCCTTTATTCTACGATGTTGTGTTTAGAAGACGTAGACCTAAATCTAAGTCATAATGATTTGTATTATTTATTAAACTCATACAGAAGCCATAGGCCTGAATAATTAAATTCTTTAAAGGAGTGTGGCTAAACCTGTTTCATTTCTGTAGTTATCTAAACAGAAGACTGTTGACATTACTATTTAATTGTTTATAAATTTGCCATCCTTTGAGCACTATAGTAACTTATTTGTGCAGCATTTCATGGTTTTTACAAGTTTCTGTATGGTATGTCATATTCAACAGCATTGTGAGTGAGGAAAGGATTAAATTCCACCCAATTAAGTCAAAAGAGAAGTTGGAGGATGAGGAGTTAATCGGTCACTCCACTTGAGGTCTAATGTCTCCTAGCCTAGAAGTCTTTCTGTTTCGAATTGTTTTTGAGTCGCTTTGTTATGTGTTGTGAAATGAGAAACGTGCCTTTTCCTTTATACTTGGACATTGCCGAGTTGCATGTTTGGAAAATTCACCCCCTCAGGGGAGGCCCTGGAGATGCCTGGAGAAGACTGTATCAGGAGCCGACCCCTGACACCAACACCTCTTCCCTGGAGCGCTGGTTGCTGCCGCCCTCCACTGCTGTCCCAAACCCAGTGTGTGACCACTGCCATCCTTACCTTCATGCATGGGTTACTTCTGTGACACAGGAGAGTTCATTTGAACCTAAACTGTCTGGAATTTTTCCTGGGGACTAGAGAGATTAGGTCCAGTAGAGAAATCGTTTGGACAGTCTTCTACCCCTGTAGGAATTTGGTGCAAGCACCAAATTTCCCAGTTCTTTTTAAAATATCTAGACATGAACATTCAAGTGACTTAAATTCCCAGAGGGAACAAAATGATTTGTCAGAGATTATGCTTTACTGGGGAAATGTTTATAGTAGTCATCTAAAAATCTGTAGACTTTGTTTTTCCCAAAGATACTTTCTTTTCTTTCATCAGTTAAATTTGGTTACCTGCTGAAAGCCCACTGCAGGTGTATTTCATAAAACATAACTGACTGGTGCATTTGATTCAGGGACATTACGCATGTTTAAAGTACCAAGTATTTTGAGTAAGAATTGAACATAATTTCAGGGCAGATTATTTTAATTATTGTTTTGTCAAAGAATTCTTTATATAACATATGCTAACCTAATTTTGAACATGAAATTGCTTTGAAAAAATCAGGTAAAAGCCAGCTAAAATCAGGGGGAGTGTGTATTTATAGAATCTGTTAAACAATAGGCAGTGCTATTTTCAAACATTAAATTAGTCAAAATGGTTGGTTAACCAAATTTGTCAAATCAAGATTCTGGCTTTAACAGGTGAACAAAACACAGATCTGCAATTAGCACATTAACCAAATAAGCAAATGGTATAGCCAAAATAATTGCTAAAGTGCTTACAAGCAGTTTTGTTTGTAAAAACAAAAAAGTTTCATGCAAAGCCGAATGAGATACAGGGCTAGTTAGAGATGTTTGGGTCTGTGGGCAGTTAGACCCAGCTCCCAGTTATGGTGGAGGGGCTGCCAGAGTGGTCCTGTAAGTGGGCCTTTGGACCCAGATGAGACACCAGAGGGCTTTTATTTGGGGAAGCCAGTAGTGGCCATGTGCATGTCGGGTGGAGGTAGGGGACATGCAAAAAGACTGTCAGTCAAATCTTATGTCCCACTGAGAAATGCTCTCCCAGCTTAGTCTCAGCTTTGCCAGGAATTGCCCTGTGACATCCTTCCGCCCCTTCCTACCTACCTGGTTCTCTTTCAAACTTGAATGTACTTCTGTATTGTTTGAATCTTTTACAAGGAGATTATATAACCTTTATAATAAGGGGGAAAGTCTTTTTTTGAAGAAAGAGATAGTATAAGGTAAATAAGTTCACACAACTGTATATAAATCATAACAGCTCCTGAGGGCTTGGTACCTAGGGAAATGGGGTGAGAGGAGACCTTGTGAGCGGGAAAGGGAGCTCTCTGAAAGGAACCCCAGTGATGTTTTATACTTTTGCCTAAGTGGTTGAAGAAAGTGAAACTGCATGGAACTTCCTCCTCTGGCCATTTGTCCCTGGATGTGACCCCTACTATCGCAAATGTGACTTATGCTCAGTAATCATATAATAATAATACAACAATCAATGGTACAAGTCTCATGGTAACAGTGTTCCTCATTTTAAGGAACTGAAGGCACATTCTAGAATTTTCTACCAGATTTACCCCATGGGTTGAAAGGAAGTGTCAGAGCACACAGGCTTTGGAGTCAGCATTCGGAGCCCCACTCCAGTATGTGACGTTGAGCTCCTTACCCCACTTCTCAGACATAGGTCCTCACCCATCAATGGGGATTCTTATCATCCCTTTTCTTTGAATTGCTTTGCTTCCAATGAGCATATCCTTCCTAAAAACTTAGGTCCTAGTAAACTCTCGGTAATGTGAGTTGTTCTCATCTTCCTCCCCAGCAGGAGGAGCAGCAAAGTGAGAAAGTGAGGAAGTGCTGCACCTTCCCTTTCCGCCAGGGAGAAGCAGCGTGCAGAGCAAAGGCCTTAGACTCTTGCCCCTGCCCAGTTCTCTGCCTCAACTGCCCTCTGCAGATGAGCGCCCTTTAAAGTCATTTAGATGTCACCTGGGCCAAAGGACCCCCTCCTGGCCTGGGAGCCAGGGCACCAGTCTCTTTCTGTCAGATTGGCTTATTCAGAGAACTACACATTCGTTTTGTTCTGGCTGTGTGGTGTACAAGTTCCCACTATGGCACTGAGAGACCTTAGGTGGCTGTGAACTGCCTGGTCTCTAAGCTCTGGATGCTGTAGAGCTTGGCTGTTACAGCACATACTGACTTTCTAATTACTTGAATACATAATGATGCTCTAATGGTTTTGTTAACATTTAAGCTGTATGACTACAGGTTACCCTACAGTACAGTATATCTTACTACTCTCTCTGGTTTATGAATAATGATACGGCTTTTCAAAGCTGAGGTTAAATGCACAAAGGCTGTGGTGCAGGAATTACCTTTATGAGTCTTCATATGGTCTGATAAAGGGTTTAAAATTTTGGCCTGCATATGCAGACCTCCCCAGGGGTAGTTTTAAGTTTTCTTTATGGTCTGGTTCCTTCAGGGTTAGATTTACATTTTAAAGGGAGGGATTGTTTCATATATTTTTTAATTACTGTATATTAGGTATCCTGAACTTGCCCCTAATCTACACCCAAGGAGAAGCAGAGGCAGCTGCAGAATAAAAAATTTTGATATCTTATGTCACAACCTAAAAGTCCCTACAAGAGATGCCAGCAAGTGGGGGGTGGTGATTTTATAAGAGAATGAGGAGACAGGACCCTTGTGGTGTGTAGCAGGGATTTGGCTCCCATGTCACATGGTTAATGTGTGAGCCATCAAGCATGAAAGCCTTCAGGTCCATGAGCTTTGCTTGCAAAGCCAGTTTCTTCAGTGCAAAGTTGAGATGGTATAAGAGAGATGTGCCGTTGGTCATCCAGGGCCTTCCCTCCTCTTCTCACACTTCCTAACCTACTCCCAGAAGGCTCCAAACTCACCTTTTTTCTCAGATCTCAGATTTCTTTAAGTCACAGTGCTTATTTTGCAGAAAAATAGAAACGTAGGTAAAAGTGATAATAGTAATTGATTTCATGCAATAAATTCCAGGCACTGAGTGCTTTACATGTATTATTTCATTTCATCTTCTTAACTTTACAGCCATTTCATAACAACTTCACAGGTAGTTTTATCTTCACTGTATGCTGAAGGAAGCTGGGAAGTTAAAAGCCTTGCCCTTGGTCACATGCAGGAATGGATGGGATGGGCATTGGAACCCAGCCTGCCTGATTCCCTAAACTAAAGTCCTTCGTCTGAAACTTTGCCGTAATGATAGCGGCTATTTATTGAAGACTTGCTGTGTTCTAGGACTATTGCTTACAGAAACAACTCGGAGGTTACCAGCTTAAACAGGGGATCTATCAGTTAGCGTGACTTGTAATAAGATCTATGGGCAGTGTGTACCCTTGATATGGTTTGCTGAATAGGCCACAATATCACTTCTGGGATATTCGTGCCAAAAATTCATAATCTCAGCCTAGTCATGAGAAAACATCTGAGAAACCCCACCAGTGTGACTCTATAGAATAGCTATTCCTCTTCAGGAGCATCAAGGTCATGGAAGTCAAAAAAGATTGAGGAACTGCCACAGATTGGAGGAGACTAAGGAGACACAGTAACTGAATAATTGCGGGAACAGAAAAAGGACACAAGGGGGAAGATCAGTGAGATTTAAATAAGATCTGTCTTTTAATTAATAGTATTATTACAATGTTAATTTCCTGTTTTTGATAAACACACTCTGGTTATCTAAGTTGTTAATATGGGAAGCTGGGGTGGTATATCTCCATTTTCTGTACTACTATTGTAATTTTTCTGTAAATCTGAAATTACTTCAAAAGAAAAAAGTTAAAAAAAAATGTGTTTAAACCACCTAAGACCAATATTATTTATTCTCATTTTAGAGATGAAAAAACAGGAGGCTCAAATGTTAGGTTTAAACAAATGGTAGTTTAACCTGTGAAGGAAGGAACAAGAACTCTAACCCAGACATGGAGATCCCAAGTCCACTTTAACTGCTCTGCCTGACAGCTGCCTCATATTTATATATGTGTGTTAGAAACATTAGTCCCAAGTTAAACTCCATTCCATTAGACAGTCTTTATACTGGGATAAATAATGGTGTGCCTTGAAAAAAAAAGCCATGCATATATTTCATTAATAATAACCAAATATCACGTGTGTGTGTGTGTGTGTATATGGAGCAATATTAATACAGAATTTTATATTTAAGGCAATGTAAAAAAATCACATGAAGCAGTGCAAATCAAAAGTACGTAAGTTTTTACCAACAAAAATGAAAACCATTATAAAGCTGTTGTGATTTTTTTTCAAATACAATTACAGTAGAAGTCTTTTTAAGCTTTAAAAAAAAGAAATGGGCTATTGGGATCTGTTTCTCTCTAAATAATTTAATAAGTTCTGGACAATTCTTTGATATAATAGAATTAGAATTGTTGTTGTAAGACCTAACTTGAAATCACATGCTTTCTGAAACTCCACATCCTCACCTGTAAAATAGGTAAAGTAAACTCACCCAGAATTTTTGCTGAGAGAATTGGCTAGCTTTATAGCTTCTAAAGCAAAATTAAATAAAAGATTTAAGCGTTTATTTTTCTTTTTTTAAAAAGAGTTTTTCCTTCCTTCTTAATAAGAATCTACTGTACTATATGTACTGTTGTTTACAACTCCCAAAGCTAATAACTGGCTTCTAAAGACATTGACCTTTCTTATTTTGATTTACATGTGGTAGGTGTTTCACAGAAATGCCAAAAAGAAGTGGCTGTTTGCCAAGATAGTACATCAGCCAGCATACTGTGGTGCTGTTTTTCATAGTGTGTAATTCTTGTGGCCATTTGATAAAACTAAAAGCCCATAAAATGAAGCACACAGGGGCAGTCTTAGGAGGTTTAGTTTCATCACAAAGGAACTATTTCAGGGGCTGGTTTTTAGCGTAACTTGAACTGAGATCTCTTTGCTGAATTTAGCCGGTTGGCTTGCTGCATCTCTCCTTCCAGTTTCTCTTGATACTAGAGGATAAGGGGGTGTGTTGGGGTTTTTGGTGGGGGTGAGTTGGGGAGAATGTGTATGGGTTTGTTCGTATTGGAGGTCACCTGCCTTCAAAATAGCTATGTATTTGTATAGCCTTTTATTCCTTAGACAAATAAGTGTTCATTATAAAACTTTTGAACTATAAGAAGAATTGTTAAGTCATCAGGGGTAACTGTTATCAGTTTGGTATGTAGTCCTAAATTTTTATTTTCTGTGTGTATTAGACTTTTTATGCTTATACATACATATGCACATATATGTATGAAGTGAAATAATACACATTTTGAAATGAAAATCAAGTATATATCAGTATCACACACTTGCTGGTATTCATATACACCTCCTTCTTTCAAATGACTCCATGCTATTCCCTTGTAAAGAGGATCTACAGAGAAATATGCAAGAGCTGAGGGAGGAAGTGAGGGAAGTGAGGAAAGAATGGAGAAATGAGGCAAGCGATCAACGGGCTTAGCAGCAGACTGGACGAGATGCAAGAGACTGTTAATGGAATAGAAATCAGAGAACAGGAATACAGAGAAGCTTAAGTAGAGAGAGATAAAAGGATCTCTAGGAATGAAAGAATATTAACAAAACTGTGTGACCAATCCAAATGGAACAATATTCGCATTATAGGAGTACCAGAGGAAGAAGAGAGAGAGAAAAGGGGATAGAAAGTGTCTTTGAAGAAATACTTGCTGAAAACTTCCCCATGCTGGGGAAGGAAATAGTCTTGCAGTCCAAGGAAGCCCACAGATCTCCCAACACAAGGGCCCCAAGGAAGACAACACCAAGACACATAATAATTCAAATGGCAAAGATCAAAGATAAAGACAGAGTATTAAAGGCAGCTAGAGAGAGAAAAAAGATCACCTAAAAAAGGAAAACCCATCAGACTATCATCAGACTATCATCAGACTTCCAAAAGAAACCTGTTTACAGGCCAGAAGAGAATGGCATGATATATTTAACGTAATGAAACAGAAGGGCCTCGAACCAAGAATATTGTATGCAGCATGATTATCATTTATATATGACAGAGGGATTAAACAATTTCCAGACAAGTGAAAGTTGAGAGAGTTTGCCTCTCATAAACCACCTCTACAGGATATCTTAAAGGGACTGCTCTAGAGGGAAGCACTCCTAAGGCTAAAAAGATGTCACCAGAGAAAATAAAATCATAGCAAAGAAAGCAGACCATCCAAATACTAACTAAAGCCAAAGAATAAAGCACCTAGTATATAAAGAATGGAGGAGGAAGAATAAGAAGAGAGAGAAAAAAAGAAACATCAGACGGTGTTTACAATAACTTAACAAGAAAGTTAAGTTAGATTGTTAGATAGGAAAGAAGCAACCCTTGAACCTTTGGTAACCACGAATCTAAAGCCAGCAATGGCAATAACTACATATCTGTCGATAATCACCCTAAATGTAAATGGACTGAATGCACCAATCAAAAGACACAGAGTAACAGAATGGATAAAAAAGCAAGACCCATCTATATGCTGCTTAGAAGAGACTCACCTCAAACCCAAAGATATACACAGACTAAAAGTGAAGGGATGGAAAAAGATATTTCATGCAAACAACAAAGAGAAAAAAGCAGGTGTTGCAGTACTTGTATCAGACAAAATAGACTTCAAAACGAAGAAAGTAGCAAGAGATAAAGAAGGACATAACATAATGATAAAGGGGTCAATCCAACAAGAGGATATAACCATTATAAATGTATATGCACCCAACAAAGGAGTGCCGGCATATGTGAAACCAATACTAACAGAATTAAAGGAGGAAATAGAAAGCAATGCATTCATTTTAGGAGACTTCAACACACCACTCACTCCAAAGGACAGATCAACCAGACAGAAAATAAGTAAAGCAGAGGGACTGAACAACACACTAGAACAGATGGACCTAACAGACATCTACAGAACTCTGCACCCAAAAGCAACAGAATACACATTCTTCTCAAGGGCACATGGAACATTTTCCAGAATAGACCACATACTAGGCCACAAAAAGAACCTCAGTAAATTCAACAATATTGAAATCCTACCAACCAACTTCTCAGATCACAAAGGTATAAAACTAGAAATAAATTTTAGAAAGAAATCAAAAAGGCTCACAAATACACAGAGACTTAAGAACATTCTCCTAATTTATCAATGGGTTAACAACCAAATCAAAACAGAAATCAAAGAATTGGTGGAGACTAATGACAACAACAACACAAAGCCACAACTTCTGTGGGACGCAGCAAAGGCAGTTCTAAGAGGAAAGTATATTGCAATCCAGGCCTATTTAAAGAAAGAAGAACATTCCCAAATGAATAGGCTAAAGACACAATTACTGAAACTGGAAAAAGAAGAACAAATGAGGCCCAAAGTCACCAGAATAGAAGAAGGGACATAATAAAGATCAGAGAAGAAATAAATAAAATTGAGAAGAATAAAACAATAGAAAAAAATCAATGAAACCAAGAGCTGGTTCTTTGAAAAAATAAAACAAAATAGATAAACCCCTAGCCAGACTCTCATTAAGAGAAAAAGAGAATCTACACACATAAGAGAAAAAGAGAATCAGAAATGAGAAAGGAAAAATAATGACGGACCCCACAGAAATACAAAGAATTATAAGAGAGTATTATGAGAATCTATATGCTAACAAGCTGGAAAACCTAGAAGAAATGGACAACTTCTTAGAAACATACAACCTTCCAAGACTGACCAAGCAAGAAACAGAAAAACTAAACACACCAATCACCAGCAACGAAATTGAAGCGCTAATCAAAAAACTACCCAAGAACAAAACGCACGGACCAGAGGGATTCACCTCTGAATTCTACCAGACATAAAGGAAAGAAATAAGACCGATTCTCCTTAAAGTTTTCCAAAAAATAGAAGAGGAGGGAATACTTCCAAACTCATTCTATGAAGCCAGCATCACTCTAATACCAAAACCGGGCAAAGACCTCACCAAAAAAGAAAATTACAGACCAATATCCCTGATGAACGTAGATGCAAAAATACTCAACAAAATATTAGCAAACCGAATTCAAAAATACATCAAGAGGACCATACACCATGATCAAGTGGGATTCATCCCAGGGATGCAAGGATGGTACAACATTCGAAAATCCATCATCATCCACCACATCAACAAAAAGAACAAAAACCACATGATCATCTCCATAGATGCTGAAAAGGCATTTGACAAAATTCAGCATCCATTCATGATTAAAACTCTCAACAAAATGGGTATAGACGGCAAGTACCTCAACATCATAAAGACCATATATGACAAACCCACAGCTAACATCATACTTAACAGCGAGAAGCTGAAAGCTTTTCATCTACGATCGGGAACAAGACAGGGATGCCCACTCTCTCCACTGTTATTCAACATAGTACTGGAGGTCCTAGCCATGGCAGTCAGACAAAACAAAGACATACAAGGCATCCAGATTGGTAAAGAAGTCAAATTGTCACTATTTGCAGATGACATGATATTGTACATAAAAAACCCTAAAGACTCCATTCCAAAACTACTAGAACTAATATCTGAATTCAGCAAAGTTATAGGATACAAAATTAACACCTAGAAATCTGTTGCTTTCCTATACACTAACGATGAACTAACAGAAAGAGAAATCAGAAAAACAATTCCATTCACAATTGCATTGAAAAGAATAAAATACCTAGGAATAAACCTAACGAAGGAAGTGAAAGACCTGTACTTTGAAAACTACAAGACACTCCTAAGAGAAATTAAAGAGGACACTAACAAATGGAAATTCATCCCATGCTCTTGGCTAAGTAGAATAAGTATTGTCAAAATGGCTATACTACCTAAAGCAATCTACAGATTCAATGCAATCCCTATCAAACTACCAACAGCTTTCTTCAATGAACTGGAACAAATAATTCTAAAATTCATATGGAACCACAAAAGACCCCGAATAGCCAAAGCAATCCTGAGAAGGAGGAATAAAACAGGGGGAATTACGCTCCCTGACTTCAAGCTCTACTACAAAGCCACAGTAATCAAGACAATTTGGTATTGGCACAAAAACAGACCCACAGACCAGTGGAACAGAATAGAAAATCCAAACATTAACCCAAACATATACAGTCAATTAATATTTGATAAAGGAGCCTTGGATATACAATGGGGAAATGACGGCTTCTTCAGCAGCTGGTGTTGGAAAAACTGTACGGCACATATAAGAGAATGAAATTGGACTACTGTCTAACCCCATACACAAAGTTAAACTCAAGGTGGATCAAAGACCTGAATGTAAGTCATGAAACCATAAAACTCTTAGAAAAAAACATAGGCAAAAATCTCTTGCACATAAACATGAGCGACTTCTTCATGAACATATCTCCCCGGGCAAGGGAAACAAAAGCAAAAATGAACAAGTGGGACTATATCAAGCTGAAAAGCTTCTGTACAGCAAAGGACACCATCAGTAGAACAAAAAGACTTCCTACAGTATGGGAGAATATATTAATAAATAACGTATCCGATAAGGGGTTGACATCCAAAATATATAAAGAACTCATGCATCTCAACAAACAAAAAGCAAATAATCCAATTAAGAAATGGGCAGTGGACATGAATAGACACTTCTCCAAAGAAGAAATTCAGATGGCCAACGGGTACATGAAAAGATGCTCCACATCACTAATCATCAGAGAAATGCAGATTAAAACCACAATGAGATACCACTTCACACCAGTGAGGATGGCCAACATCCAAAACAAACAACAACAAATGTTGGCGAGGATGTAGAGAAAAGGGAACCCTCCTACACTGCTGGTGGGAATGCAAATTACTTCTTCAACCATTGTGGAAAGCAGTATAGATGTTCCTCAAAAAACTCAAAATAGAAATACCATTTGACCCTGGAATCCCACTCCTAGGAATTTACCCTAAGAATGCAGCAGCCCAATTTGAAAAAGACAGATGCACCCCTATGTTCATCGCAGCACTGTTTACAATAGCCAAGAAATGGAAGCAATCTAAGTGTCCATCAGTAGATGAATGGATAAAGAAGAGGTGGTACATATACACAATGGAATATTATTCAGCCATAAGAAGAAAACAAATCCTACCATTTGCAACAACATGGATGGAGCTAGAGGGTATTATGCTCAGTGAAATAAGCCAGGTGAAAAGACAAGTATCAAATGATTTCACTCATATTTGGAGTATAAGAACAAAGAAAAAAAATGAAAGAACAAAACAGCAGCAGACTCACAGAACCCAAGAACGGACTGATAGTTACCAAAGGGAAAGGGACTGGGGAAGATGGGTGGGAAGGGAGGGGTAGAGGGAAAAAGGGGCATTACGATTAGCAGATGTAATGTTGGGTGGCACGGGGAGGGCTGTACAACTCAGAGAAGACAAGTAGTGATTCTATAGCATCTCACTACATGTAGATGGACAGTGACTGTAATGGGGTTGGTGGGGGGGACCTGATGAAGGGGTTAGTTTAATAACCATAATATTGCACATGTAATTGTAGATTAATGATACCAAAATAAATTATAAAAAAATAAAAATAAGAAAATAAATAAATAAAATAAGTAAAAACAAAAATCCTCCCTAATCATTTGGGAATAATAAAGTAACTCCAAGTTCAGTGTGTTATTCTGCTATTCTTATGGACAGTAGTTTGATGTTCCTTAAAGATGAGTAATAGCCATCAGGTGGGAACTGAGGTATTAATAGTAAATGCTCAGATATGCTAGACACCAATAATGATTAATTCCACTTATTCCTTCATTCATTCATTCAGCAGGTATTTATTTTGATCCTAATCTGTGCTGGCTGCTGTACTAGGGCACTGAACATATTAGGTCTATTTATTCTCATGAAAGTGTGGAGTATTTCTGAATAAAAATTTCCAATTAGTATGTTAAGACTTCTTTGAGTATTATGCCTCTTACATCTGATGGGATTGGCCCTAAGGGATTGGCTGAGGGGCAATGAGCATGTCAGCAAAGAATTGGTGCCCGAATAAATGATAGGAGGGAACTGCAATTTGCTAGGCTGAAGAAGGCACGCCAGAAGAGAAGGCTTAGAAGAGAAGAGTAGGAATTTGGTATTTGGACATTTTAACCTAGTTAGTCAGGAACCATGCGTATGCATTCTTGTGGCTCACAGACTGTCCAGGACAATGCTTTATGTGTGGTAGGCTTTTAATAAATGTTTGGTTTTATTTTAATTCAATGATTTGGTTTTTATTAGTATGTTTAAATTTCAGTCCGTAGCTCTTTAGCGCTGGTTCTGTTTATTCATTAGGATTATAAATAGAAGATAAATTTGAGCTGTGTCTTCAGTGAAGCTGAGGTGCCTGTTTCCTTGCCAGACTGCTTTGGTAATCTTGCTCTGTAAATGCTGATCACCAAGATCCTTTAGTAAACAAGATCTCTCTACAATACACACTTAGCTTTGTAAAAGCAGAACTTATTTTAGGCATGAGAATCTTTTATTATGTGTGTAGGTTGGTTCTTCTAACATAGATGTGGAACATCAGGATGTGGGATAGACACCCAGAGGACTGCCACTGTCACTTCATGGTAAGAATATGGTTTTGAGAAAGTATTTGGGAAACCATTTTTGGCATTTTTAAGTGCTAAATTTTACACTTATGGGATTCTTTCCCCCAGGTGCAGCACATAATTCCTGTTCTCAGTCATTTTTCCACTTTTGATCTTCATGACTGATATTTTGTTCTTTTGCAAATTAAATCCATAGTTTTCCTTGCTCCTTGTTTCTCTTTTATACTGAAATAACCTGTGACATTTGAAAGTTAAATTGTTTGATCTTACAGTTTGCATCTTTAGATCATTTGACACAATTTTGAGATGCTTTTAATGAGCTATGCCACCTTTTCAGGTTATGATAACGTAATGTTCTCATTGTATGCCAAACTGACATTTTGTCAAATGGTTTAGCATTTTGTCAAATGGTATGCATTTATTAATGTATGCATTAATAGATTTTGAAAGAATTTTTTAAAAATGAGCTTTACATGATCTGGGCATAAAAAGCAACTCAGGATGGCACAGCTCCACTTCAGTGGCCAGGACATATTAGGTAATGAATAATTAGGGACATGCCATCTTGTGGTGCTCTGTGTACCTGTATTCTCTTATTCCAACCAATGTCTCAGCTGCTACTACAGATTAATGAATGACTCATCTATAAAGAAAGTAGAAGTCATCATACCTTCAGGAGCTGTTGGGAAACATCTCTAAGGTCTCATATTTGGGCTCCATTTTCCACTGTGATAGTCTTAAAAATCTGATTAAACATACTGAGGAGCATTTTGGTAACTTTGAAAAGTGTGAGGGCTTAATTTTAGGTGGAAAATGGTTGTATATACAATTAAAAAATATTTTACTTTAATTCGTTATTGTATAAATATGAGATTGTTAATTTTGTTTGGCTACTTTGGGTCTTTATATTATAGCACTGACTCTAGAATAAAAAGTGAGAAACCTCTCTGAAATTTCTCTGGTCATAACAATGAGATGGCCAGTTCCTTTCGTATGTTTAAGTGCTTAAGTTTATAGTGACTAGCCGGGCTCAGTGGTATTTTCTTCTACTAAAGTAAGTCTAAAAGGAAGAAATGGAGTGATTAACAAGTTTGTTTTCCCATCTGAAAATTCTGTCTGTATTTCCTTTAAAAGATTACTTTTTTAAATTAATTTTTAATGAAATAATTTATGAGTTTACTCTTTTTTTGTAGGTGGTAGGAAATGAGTTTTAAAGAGACTAATCTGAACAGTATGAGAATCTGGGTTTGAGACCTATGTACTTAGAATCAGTTACAGTCAGCTACTTCCTTCTCCAGTACTTATCTTTTCATTCAAGGAACAGATATTCATTTCTGTTGAGGGCCTGCTCTCTACCAGACATTGTGCTAGCTCCTGGGGATACAGTAATGAAAAAATAAAAGGGACCATCCTCATGAAGCTTCCATTCTGGTAGGGCAGAAAGATGCTCCTCAAGTAAAATGATGTAATTAAGAGGACCACAGAAGGTTTGAATAGATGACACAAGAGTGGAGGCCTGCAAGCTAAGTGGAAGCCAGTAGTGAAGAATAGAGTGACAATGTCCCAGGTCATGGTAACAGGAGATTCAAAGGCCCTGAGGCAGTTAGGAACTAAATAGACCAGTGATTTGAGGTGTACTTTGTAGTGGTGCACTTGGACATACAAAGGCTGGAAGGGTCTTCCAAGTTATGTAACAATTAAGTGTAAATTTTACCTTAAGAGCTGGGGAAGCATTGCAGGATGTCCAAGAAGGGAATCACACAGTTTGAGAAGTTCTCTTTGCTGCTTTATGGGAAATGCAGTTAGAGTTTGGGTGGGCGGCTAAGCACAGCAACAGCATTGAGGAGGCTGTGGCAGTAATTAAAATGAGACGTGGTGGTGGCTGAGCCATGGCGGTTGCATGGAAGTAAAGAGAAGTAAGTGGATTCATGATATACTTCAGAGGTAGAATTGACAGAACTTGGACTCCTGTAGACACTGTTTTTTAAAAATTATCATTCTTTTTCATCTTTGCCAATTCAGTAGCTGAAGAATGGCATCTTACTATTGTTCTTTTTCTTTTATTTTAATTGGTGAGATTGAATTGTTTTTCCTCCACATTTGTTAGTTGTCTTTTTGTGTGGGTGTATGTCATTGGCCTATTTGTAACCTTTTTTTAAAGTCTTTTTCTTAATTGATTTTTAGGAGCTCTCTATATTTGCAATCTATGACAGATGAAAAAATATTTTGGCTGATGTTATCGTTTGTTTTTTAATTTCCCTTATGGAATATTTTGACTGGTATCAAAGGTTATTTGTTTAAAGCCATGATTTATACACTTAGTGTCACATGTGTGATAGAGACATCATAAATGCATGTGAACTTGGGAGACCACTTTATATACGACTCCTTTTGAACTTATTTCACTATAACCTAACACAATGGCATATGTTCTGCTTTTTAAGAATAAAGAATTTAAGAATATTCTGGAGGTCCTAGCCATGGCAATCAGATAACACAAAGAAATGAAAGGCATACAGATTGGTAAGGAAGAAGTTAATCCTAAGAGGAAAGAATAAAGCAGGGGGGATCTCACTTCCCAACTTCAAGCTCTAATACAAAGCCACAGTAATCAAGAAAATTTGGTACTGGCACAAGAACAGACCCATAGACTAATGGAACAGACTACAGAGTCCAGATATGAACCCAAGCATATATGGTCAATTAATATATGATAAAGGAGCCATGGATATACAATGGGGAAATGACCCCCTCTTCAATAACTGATGTTGGCAAAACTGGACAGCTACATGTAAGAGAATGAAACTGGACTACTGTCTAACTCCATACACAAAAGTAAACTTGAAATGGATCAAGGACCTGAACGTAAGTCATGAAACCATAAAACTCATAGAAGAAAACATAGGCAAAACTCTCTTGAATATAAACATGAGCAACTTTTTCATGAACATATCTCCCTGGGCAAGGGAAACAAAAACAAAAATGAACAAGTGGGACTACATCAAACTAAAAAGCTTCTGTACAGCAATGGATACCATCAGTAGAACAAAAAGGCATCTGACAGTATGGGAGAATATATTCATAAATAACATATCCAATAAGGGGTGACATCCAAAATATATGAAGAGCTCATGCGCTTCAACAACCAACAAGCAAATAACCCGATTAAAAAATGGGCAGAGGATCTGAACAGAAACTTCTCCAAAGAAGAAATTCAGATGGCCAACAGGCACATGAAAAGATGCTCCACATCGCTAATCATCAGAGAAATGCAAAATAAAACCACAATGAGATATCACCTCACACCAGTTAGGATGGCTAACATCCAAAAGACAAACAACAATAAATGCTGGCAAGAATGTGAAGAAAGGGGAACTCTCCTACACTGCTGGTGGGAATGTAAATTAGTTTAACCATTGTGAAAGCAGTATGGAGGTACCTCAAAAAACTAAAAATAGAAATACCATTTGACCTAGGAATTCCACTCCTAGGAATTTATCCTAAGAATGCAGGATCCCAGATTCAAAAAGACATATGCACCCCTATGTTTATCACAGCACTATTTATAATAGCCAAGAAATGGAAGCAACCTAAGTGTCCATCAGTAGATGAATGGATAAAGACGAGGTGGTACAGATACACAATGGAATATTATTCAACCATAAGAAGAAAACAAATCCTACCATTTGCAACAACATGGATGGAGCTAGAGGGTATTATGCTCAGTGAAATAAGCCAGGAAGCAAAAGACAAGTACCAAATGATTTCACTCATCTGTGGAATATAAGAACAAAGGAAAAGCTGAAGGAACAGAACAGCAACAGATTCACAGAACCCAAGAATGGACTAACAGTTACCAAAGGGAAAGGGACTGGGAAGGGAGGGATAAAGGGGTTAAGGTGCATTATGATCAGTGCATTATGATTAGCACACATAATGTAGAGGGGGCCACGGGGAAGGTTGTATAGCACAGAGAAAACAGGTAGTGACTCTATAGCATCTTACTATGCTGATGGACAGTGACTGTAATGGGGTGTGTGGTAGGGACTTGATAATGGGTGGAATCTGGTAACCACAATGTTGCTCATGTGACTGTATATCAATGATACCTTAATTTTTAAAAAATACAAAAAAAAGAAAACAATAAAGAACTATTTCACCTCAAGATCTCTGTTGGAAGACGTGTCCAAAATCCTTTATAGGCTGGGTAAGCTACAGAGATGAGTAATTCATAGACTTCCTGCTGCCCCCTAGTGGTAGCATACCTTAGTCCAAAGCTAGACCTCTAGTCCCTTCACAGCTTGAGTCTGTGCTCCAGTGCTGACCAGTTTGATGGATAAGGATCATCCCTTCTAGGCAATGAAGTTCTGGTGCTACTGGCCATTGGTCAATTGATAAAGAATCTCAGTGAAGGGGGGCTCTAGAGCCTTGGAAAATTATTGAATAATTCGAACCAGGAAGTCATGGTCAATGTTGACTGGGAAGTTGAATTCATGGATATTCATTTTTAAGAGTCAATATAATTGCTGTCAGAGAAAATGCTTAGTGTATCTTTTTTGAGTGTACAGATAATATAGAGGATACTGACGCTTGCTTTCCTTGAAATCCTTGATTCTGTTTACTTCCAGGAGACCAGGGGGAGGGACCCAGGGAAGGAGACAGGCAGGGGGAGCCACTTAAGGGAGGAACTGTAGCATGGTGGAAACATGGCCTGAGCCTTCAAGGCAGAGACTCCCCAGAGGATGCATATCTAAGTGCTAGCAATGTAGAGTTTACCCTTTTGGATGCTCTCTAGTCTAAAAATAGGTTGAACTCATCTAGCTAATTAAGTATTTGAAATTTATTTTGGGAGGTAGACTTGAACTTGATTTTTCCTATCTGGACCTGTGAGTCGTTGCTATTTTGAAACACGGTGTTATTCCTCAGGGTCGTGTTCCTTAAATTAGCTTTCTTCTTACCTCAGTGAGTTAAATTTATTTTTATAAGTGTAGGTTCAGAAGAGATTTGGTAGACTTTTTCTCACTGAAATGGAAAAGCTTGATTACCCAGCTAGTGGGTATTTCTAATCTTCAGTGGACTATAAAAATTTACTTCACTGTGGATAAGACTTTTCTATTTTATATTAATGAAGAAATAGCGTTATTTTTTTTCAGCCTAGCAATCTGTTACCAACACTAGGCAGTCCCCAGTTTAAACACCAAAGGTGTCCTTCAGGTTGGCTGTGTTTTATTGTTGTGTGTTGACTCCAGCCCCATTTGGTCTTCCAGTGTCTGTAGATGATTAAAAAGTAGCCATGCTTCTTAGTAAAATCATTAGCACACAGCTAAGTAAGAATGTCTTAACTCTTTCTCTGGAAGAGAAGTGGTTTAGAAACTGAAATACTAAACCTTCTAGGACATTTTGATGGTGCATATGAGACAGGGGAAAAATATATCTGAAATCTGAACTGCCTTAGAAAATCTGAGGGAAATAGAGAAATGTTTACTGTACATAAAATGTGTCTAAATTTTATGGTACTGTTATTCTTATTGTTTATATAGTACTGAAGAGGCACCACTGCCTTTACAGTAGTGTGACTAAAAATACAATAAAAATTTGACTTTTAGATACTGTAGAGAGGGAAAAATACCTTTTTTCTCTTCCCATGTTAGGTTCCCTGGCTGGGGCCCCATAGATTGGACTGATAACAGACAGAATAATAAGAGAAAAACAAGTTTATTCATTTGTATGGCCTACAAACAGGGAAGTACTTAAAGATGAGTAAGTCAAAAGAATGGTAAGAATTGGGTTTTTAGAGTACTGACAAGAATAAAGGGAAAGGACTTTGAGCTTCTTAGGGCAGCAAATGTGAGAAAGCAACTATATGGGCAAACTAGTGGTAGATAAGGGCTAGTCTTAACAAGGTCTGTTATGTAGATTCCTCTGGTACCAGCTCTAGGCTGGTAAGAATCTAAAGTTGTCTCCAGTGATTAACTTCTGTTCTTCCTGGTAGAGAGGGAAGGGGGGAACCTTTTACAAATTTATGTCCTACTTTTGGGCAAATAGGCGGGCAGAGAGTGCTTTTCTTGTATTAGCTTCTTCTCGACTGCCTTCAGCTTAAAATAATCCTTATGCAAAATCAGTGTGTTTTGGGGTTGCACAATCGGCTACCTTTCAGTACCAAGAACTCTGTGCTTTGAGTCTAGAGTGGCTCTTCTGGTGAGGGACGGAAATACCAATAAGGATGGTCAAAGATGGCAGTTGGAAGGTGTGGTTAGGGTGAAGTGAGGAAGACAAGCCAGGATGGTGCAAAGCAGGATGGGACTGGAGCATTCTTCAAGATCGCTTTTCTGTTTTCCCTTTAAAGTACTTAATTAATACAGAATAATAATAACAGAAACATGTCTTATATTTTTAGCCATTGTTCTTGGACACTTGCTGAACCCTTTCAGTCTGGCTGTTCACGTACCCGTGAATTCTGAGAAATTTTCTTGATTTCTTCGATTATAGATAGCTTCACTCTGTTTTGTTCCAGGGCTCGCTCTTGAGCTCCTAATATTTATGTGCTGAATTTCTCTTTTTTTTTTTTAATATTCTTACATCTCTCAATTTTCCACCTTTTTTTCGTGTTCTACTTTTTGAGAGTTTTCCCACAAGTTTGTTTTGATTGAGCTTTTCATATTTACCATGAATTTGCAAGCGCTTTCTTTTTCAAAATTCTCTGAATTTTTTTTTTGCACCATTTTGCTCTTGTTATAATTACTCAGTCTGTTTCTTCCACCTTCCTTTTTTTTTCTTTTTCTGTTTTTGATTTTGTTTTAATCTCTGGCTTTAATATTTATTAGCCATTCTTCAAATGACTGTTGATTTTTCTTTGCACATTCATATTTTAAAAAGGAACACTAAAAATGCTGTCTGGAAGTGTTTTGTGTGAGTGGAGCTTTTTTATATGGATTTCAATGCAAGGTTCAGTGCATTTTTTTTCTCTTGGATTCCCAGAAAATATTTGTTCGTATACCTGCAAGTTTCACCCAGGCTTCCAGTACTCTGGATGAAGGCTGTGGCAGGTCTGACTGTACATCTTTAACTTTTACTTAATCCCTTGTTTTTTTTTTCCTTCACATCTTATTCTATCATTATAGTTTAACTTCTTTTCTCTCTTTAGAATACTTACTTTCCAGCCTCTTCAACCTTATTTTATCTGAAGTTCAGCGTTTGGTAAACTTCCTGTTTGTCACACTTGCCAAATCACCCTCATGGTGCATTATTTCCTCATTGTGATTTATAATTTTCAAATGTGCGTTTATCCTTAGCTAAGATTTCTTTTTCCATGGTATCCTCTGAACTCTTGTTTGTTGAAAGATCTCTGAGGGGCTATTTTGCATTTACTTCTCTTTTATATTTGCATTAATTTCTTGGCTTGGAAAGCCCACCCCACATAAGTGGTATAAATTTGGAGTCTGCATTATCATGACCTTACCTAACAGGTTCAATTTTTCCAGTCTTAAAGGATTCTTGCTTACTTCAAGGGTCTTATTCCCTGCCTGGATCTGGCTCTAGGCCATGTCCTCTGCCCAGGCTTGGATCTTAAACCCCCCACAGGGGCTGTTAGGGTCTAAGGCTGGCCTCTCTGGGCTATATGTGTTAGTTTGTGTCTTTTCTACTTTTGCTTTCAGATTCCTTGTCTTTTGATACATGGGAAGTTTCTTTACTTTACTTTGAAACCGATTATGATGTTAAAATTTTAGCAGTTATATGCATATAGATTTTTATATGCTTGATGTAGAAAGGATATATACATCACTGGATCCGTGTCAATGGGACCAGAAGCCCTCTCATTTACATTCTCATTTATTCATGTGCTCAGCAAACATCTGCTAAGGGTGTACTGTGTAGCTAGGCTCTAGAATTTGAAGGCAAGTGAGACTGGGCTTTCCAAAGGTGGTAATCCTAAAAGAACCAAAGTCTGTTGGTGGGTATATTCTAGACAGAATGAACAGCTTGTGGGGTATGCGGGGAGTGGTTTGTGAGGGATGCTCCTCCACAGTTGAGTATGGGTATATCACAGGTCCAGTGCTTGCAGGGAAAGGCTGAAGGTAAAGGTAAAGAAATAGGTTGTACAGTGGGAGGCTTTGGTGCTACGACGGAGCCTGAACATTGCCCAGGGAGCAGTGGGAGCTACCAAAGGTCTTAAGCATCAGTGGGGAGATCAGAGTACATACCAGAAAGACCCATCTGATAGCAGGATGCATGTGGGTTACAGGTGAGTCAGACTGCAGGCAGAACCTAAAGCAGAAGCAAGTGGGGATGAGAAAAGGAGAGCAAATTTGAGAGTGCCTTCAAGGTGGAATCTCCAGAAATTAGTGGCCAGTTAGATACAGTGGATGAGGGAATGAGCGAAGTTGTAAAGTGAATGTCATGGGCCAAATGCAGTTTGCATTTTAAAAATTTTGCTGTTTAAAAAATTAAATCTGGACTGAATTGGATATGGCTTGCCCTATACTGTTTTCCACCATCTTCACCAAACCCTGTTCTCTGTAACCCGGATGGACTTTACCTGCCTGCTCCCTGAAGGCATCTGAAGGGCAGAGCCTGGTGGAATGACTTCCCTGCATGACCTATTTTTAAATGTGTCTGCTGATCCTGGGAGTATGAGGCGTGACAGGAACGAGGAAGGATCGAAGAACGGTGGCTCCACATGACCTCATTTCTCTTCTCTTACATTGGCTCTGTCACCAACTCCAACCTCCAGTCACGACCCCCACCCCAACCCCCTTCTCCTGACTGACCACTACCAGAATTTCTGCAGGAAAGAGAGGAAAAGAGGAAGGATCTGGACTTTTCCCATAGATGCCTTGGAAAGCTATGTATATACTAAATATTACATACATATATATATATATATATATATATATATATACCAGTGTCAGTTGTAGCACTGCAGGAATGTGGGATTACTTCTACTTTTTATATGAGCAAACTGAGGCAGTGTAGGTAAGCCAGGCTGCCAGCATGTTTTAGAGTACTGCACTGAAGCTTCTTAACAACAGAGCAGAGGAAAGCATGGCCTCATCCTTTTCCTAAGCCACCGGCTTTTTTCATAGCCCTAATTTACTTTTATGATAGATTTGGATGTACACACAATTTTTTAAATTCCAGCTGAACAAGCAGTAATATAGAAGGGTCTTAGCTCTCATTTTAAAAAAAGAGGAATGAGAAGAGAAGAAAGGAGTGGATTACAGTGTGAGATAAGTAAGAGCCTGTGTTAGCCTTTCGCAGGCTTCCTGGAGCAGATGGGATACCACTGTTCCCACCAGCTGGCGTGAAAGCCAGTGGAACTTGGAAACATTGATTATATCCTTACATTCTTGAGTGCAGTTTGAGTGGGACGGTGTCCAAGGACTGCGGGTTAACTAGATGAATATTAAAACAGCCTCACTGGTTTCAGATTTAGGCAGTTCATTGGCTGAGTGGAAATAGATCCTCTTCAGAGTTTTGGCAATTGGATTCTAAGAATGAAACCTCAGGGGGAAAACTACAAAGATTAGTTGTCCTTTAAGCTGTGCAAAGTCTTCCCTCTGATCCTGACAAGGCCATTTTCTAGTAGTCATACTTGGCAGCGAAAACTGGGTAGAGGGATAGTGGAGAAAATCTAGGCCATGGAACAGCTGTAATCCTGCTGCTGTGTTAGTGTTTTTTTACTGGGACCATAGGAGATATCTGAAACCAAAATTTCCTTATGCACTTCAGTTCACTTTTCAGCTTTGTCTTTGTTAGCTCTTATTTTGGGACCCTTATGTTTTAGGAATTTGAAGGATTTGGAAGCTAGTAATACACAGAGGGCAAAGGTTCCAGTTACTTAGAGAAATCTGCAAGCCCATTTCATATCTTTAATGAAAGCTAATGTAGAAAGCATCCATTTTTAAGTTTGCTATGCAGCCTACACGTTTAGCAACATAGAGTGTGCTTGAAGGAAAAATAAGTAATTTTTGTCAGAGAAATTGAATTACACTGAAAAAATTATGCAGAAACTTATTTCATAATTGTACCACCCAAAGGTAGTAGTTAGAAGTTGATACACACTTTTAGCCATTTTTCCTATGGATATTTGTAATACATGTACGTTTACAAAAATGGTGTCATCTAAGTGAAATACGACAGAGAAAATATCATATGGTTTCACTTACATGTGGAATCTAAAAACGCAAAACAAATCAACAAACAAAAGCCCAGAAACAGACTCATAAATACAGGGAACGAATTGGTGGTTGCCGGAGGGGAGAGGAGGTAAGAGGATGGGTGAAATAGGCGAGGGGGATCAAGAATTACAAACTTCCAGTTAAAAAATAAATAGGTCATGGGGATGAAAGGTACAGCATGGGGAATATGGTCAGTAATATTGTATGGTGACAGATGGTAACTACACGTATTGTGTATGTGGTGGGCATTTCATAATGTGCATAAATGTTGGGTCACCATGTTGTACACCTGCAGCCAATATAATATTATGTCAACTATACTTAAAACTATCCATAAAAACTTTTTAAATGGTATTCTTTTGTAACCTGTTTGACAGAGCTATAGATATATATCACTATAAATGTAGAAACATAGTGCAGTGTTTAGTGAGGCTCAGTGTTCTGTTATAAATGATATATTTAATTAATTCTCAATGGAGAACTTTTAGGTTATTTCTAATTTTTGCCATAATAAATGATTCTTTGCATTTTCTACTTACTAAATATTTACATTCCATCAGAGAATGACTCAAAGGGAAGCTTAGGGTATGGGACTTGGAATTAGCTAGTCTCACTGGTGGTAGGGCTCTCTGTGAAATGGATGGGACAGTTTTGTATTTCATACTGTCAGAGAACAACTAGAACCATGATTGATACAGTTGGCATTGCTGGTTTCTTGTCATTACATCATCTACTAATTTTGTCAACCAAAAATCATCTTTTTCCCTCTGGAACATTGAGAGCTACTACATTGGAATGGGTCATTTTGGGAGGAGGGCATATAAAGGAGGCTAGCAATTGGGTAAGCTATAGGGCAATTGCTGGGAAAGAGTATATTTCAGATATTGCAAAAGATAAGTATCAAACATCATGAAATAAACAAAGCATGTGGAGGAGACCAACAGATATCACCTCATGAGGCTCTTCTAACAGCCTGAAGTCTAATAGCCTAAGTGGACACAAGGCAAATGTGTACGCTTCAGCAAGCTCTTCTTTCTCGTATGTAGGCAAAATAGGTCAGCATATACTTAGTTCAGGGAGCCATTTCATAAGAATGATTTTATTTGCTAACCAGAGTTTGACTGTGGAATTGTGAACCCTGCATGTAATAGCAATTTAAAATAAAGGACAACTTAAAGGTGAAGGCATCAAAAGTAACCTAAAATTTCCTCAACTATAGATTGAAATAAATATGTTGGTTCTTCAGATGAAACTGTGTGGTTGTTATTCTGACCATTTTTTATTCTTCAAATAGATATAACTTTATGAATTCTGCCTATTTATGTTAACTCTGAATGTTAAATAACAAAAAAGTCTACAGCTAAATCAGATTGGAGAAAAGCATTCAGAAGCTATGCAAATTGAGTTAAAGAAGAACAGACACCTACCTTATGAGTATTTCCCTGGGCTGCATTGCTCTAAAAAGGTCCATTAGGTTACTACTGACTTTTATGGAAAGTTCTAGTAGATATAAAGACCTTGATCTAGACTTGAAGCATTTATAAAAAGGCAGCATCTGTTTCATAATAAAGTAATAGCAGCTGTTGATTTGTATTGCTCTTTAACAAGGTACCCACAGGTAGTTTTGTGTTATAAATTCTGAGCTAAATAGTACATGCTTGCTAAATTTTGATCTTGCATTAAGGTGACATATAAGCTAGTAGAGTGAAATCACATTTATGTCCCATTGTTACTTTTGCCTTTAGAGATTTGATGCATGAAGCAGAAAATTTAGTTCACTATATTCATACAAGACTAATTATGTATGTATTACTTCATACTTTCAATTGCCTTTATTTGGAAACATTCGAAACTTCCCTGTAGTTTCTTTACTGATGTGCTAAGCTGTGTTTGTTCAGTCTTGGGTCCATCCTACCTTTTAAAAAAAATCATAAAAATCCAATTCTTAATTTCATGGCAGTCATTTTAAAAGTCCATTGAATCTTCAAGGATGAATAAATTACATAAATTCAATATAATAATTTCTTGCATTTTTATGTATTGCTTTATGTAATGTGAAGCACTGTCGGGTGGACATAAATTCCCTTAACTAATGGAACAAACAGATGAAATAAATTGTACCATTTTGGGAACTAAGGCACTGGGGAAAAGTGCAAGTTAATAATGGAGCAAGCATTAGAGAGCAGATATTCTGAACAGGTGCTCCATTGATTAATTGCATTGTGCATTTTGTGGTATTCTAATTCTTGAAAACTTGTATTCAGTGTTTAATTCATATGGTAGCTTTTTGTTAACAGAACAAGGTGTTATTTCTACTCAATGCCAAGTACTATAATAGATCCTTTTTGTATAAGGATAAACAAATATTTATAAACAATTTAGTGATTTTGTTTGGCTAATTATTTTTTCATTGCTTTAATTTTTTTGTTTGTTTTTAGAGATCTGGCTTTGATAATTAACTATGAATAGTTTATGCTGTGTTTTGATATATTACCTAATAGTTTTTATAAAGTTAAAGCCTAAAATATGTATTTTAGGAATTTGTAGCTAAATTGTATTAGCAGCTTTATTTTTTACTTAATTGAAGTCCAGTAGAAAACTCTGCTAGGTTTTAAATCTATAGTCATTCTGTGCTGTTTTTCCTGCCCTTAAAACTATAGGACTCCATCATACTTTCAAAGACTTTTTAGACTATCCTTCATACATGCTCAAATCTGTGTGACCAGTGAATATTTGCAGTGGTGGTGGGGCCCTAAAAGCATATTGTGTCTCAATGGAATACTATTCAGCCATAAGAAGAAAACAAAGCCTATCATTTACAATAACACAAAAGGAGCTAGAGGGTATTATGCTCAGTGAAATAAGCTAGGTGGAGAAAGACAAGTACCAAATGATTTTACTCATTTGTGGAATATAACAACAAAGCAAAACTGAAGGAACAAACAGCAGCAGACTCACAGACTCCAAGAAGGGACTAGCGGTTACCAAAGGGAAAAGATTGGGGGCGGGGGCAGGGGGAGGGAGAAGGGGATTAAGGGGCCCTATAATTTGCAATCACAATATAGGTAGGTCACAGGGAAAGCGGTACAGGATGGAGAAGACAAGTACTGACTATATATAGCATCTTACTATGCTGATGGACAGTGACTGCAATGGTAGGGGGGGGACAACTTAATAATATGGGTGAATGTAGTAACCACAATGTTCATGTGAAACCTTCATAAGGTTGTATATAATGATACTTTAATTTAAAAAATAAAGCATATTGTGTCTCCATCTAGCCCTAGGATGAACACTTTGCTGTTTGTGAGGTTTCAGACAAATCACAGTCTCACTGGACATTAGTTTACTTATGTCTAAAAATTACAGGTAAAGGAGAGTTTGAGCACTTCTTCCATCACTCAAATTCTATGGTATTTTGGGATAAAGAGTTTATGCTTTTTTTTCCTCCAGATTTTATTCCTTTGTTATTTCTTCCCAGTTCTGAGAAAAAAGTCTACTGATTTGAGCAATACATTATTTCTTAACATTCTGCCAATAATGGATTTAGGGTGTCCTTTCTGGCTGATGATGGTGGTAGTTGCTTTCTGAGCCCAGCCTAATGCAGTCTTCAGGTCTACACTTTGCCTTTCCCTTCTCAGAAACATTGTAATCGATTCTAAATTGAGGGTGTGAATCCAGGAGTGATTCACTTTCTCACCTCTCTTCCTACAGCTGGGTTCTGTGGCCCCGGAGAAGTCCTCACCTTCTAAGAGTGGCCTTTGCTGTACTGAGTAACTGTCCAATAGCTACTTCCAGAGAAATAAACTTTTCCCCTTTTACATGTTTCAGCATCAGCCGCAGGAAAACAGCATGTATGGCTTTATTTTCAAGATTCAAAGCTTGCTTGAAAAATAAAGGTTTATTTTCTGGTGAAATTTAGAAGCTTTTTTGCTCATGTGTATCAGAAAGATTGGGCTTTTAAAGATGCCATTGGGAAGTGGCAGCTTCAGTAAATAATTATAACATGTCACTGTGGGCCCTGCTGGGCATTAGGAAGGAAGCAGGACATTACAAAAAGAACAAGACATATTGTTGGAGTAGCTTCTTTCACTCCCTTTATATAATTGGATCCTTGCAGCAGGAGCAGCCTGTGTGATGGTAGGTAAGATAGTTAATCTATTTCAGAGGAAACTGAGGCTTAAGAGATTGAAGGACTTTGTCAAGAAGATAAGTAGTTGAGTTGGGTCCCAGCCACAGGCTTCTGGACTCACATAGCTGGTGCTCCTTCTTAGTACCAATATGTCCACACAGGCAGTTAAACTCTATTGTGTGTGTCACAGATAGTGCCATAGGAATTCAGGAGGGGGAAAAGGATTGTGAGGAGTAGTCAGGAAAGACTTCGCAGAGAAGGGCCTTCAAGACTGAGGGAAGAATCTGGACTTGTTGAAGAGGAGTGCATGGAAAATTCCAAGCTTTGGGGAAGCACACGTACTGTCCTGAGACATGAACAATTTTGTAGTTCTAGTTATTAATAGAATCCATTGATTTACCTTGGTTACCTCTTAAGAGTACCTCTGGCCATCAGAAACAGCCTGATGGACTTGCTTTTGCAAAACTGGTGTTCCTTTGTTTGGGTGGAGGCTTGCAATGCCAGGATGTATGTACATGTGTGTGTGCATGTGTGTATCTGTCTGTCTGATGGCCTTATATCGTCTCCTTTATTGATTTTTTCAATTTTCAACATTGTTATGTCTTCAGAGGATATTATCTCCCCATCAGAGGGAAGTGAAATGACATCTTGGCCTTGATACAGCCTTCATGGTTCAGAGGGGCTTTCCCCTCCTGGCAGGCTTCCTGCATTGGGCAAGAGGCAAAATGAGGCGCCTACATGAAAAGCCCATGTTCATTCCCTTGGGCCTAAACATGCCATGAGGAATTTTTCTTTAGAGTTCTCATAGTCACTTCAAGATGTCGAAAGTTCCCTTGGCTGTTATCCTGATTCTACTGAGGAGCATTTGGGGAGAGGACTGGGGTCTGATGCCAAGAGATCCCCTTTCCTACAGGACCTTCTGCCAGGATTCCCATTTGGCATGTGTCTTCCTGCCACTCTGAGCAGTACTAGTGATGATTGAAGTGCTGCTGTAGTGGTGTTGAAGTGGCCAGAGATTCACTTTAGTTTCATATTTTTCTCTGCAGAATGCCTGCCTTACTCCCTTTGACCATCCAAATTATTTTAAAGCAGTTTTCAATATCAGTAGCATTTTCAGTAGGTGTGTCCATTAAATCATTTACATGTTGGTAAGTGTAAGGGACATTTCCTGAGATGTTGAGCAGGTACTGATTGAGCACCTTCTGAGCCCTGGAAATGTGAGATATGTGGATGCTTAAGATGCTTGTAGCCCTTCCACAGTGACTCATAATCCCCCGGCGAAATCCAGCCAGACACAAAACCATAAGGCAGTGTCAAAGGGAAGGTGTGCTAGGAGAGTGGATGTAATCCAGTGGATGCTCAGGAGAGAGAATGCCCAAGTCTTTTGCAAAGTCTGGAATATCTGCTAAGCTTTGCTGTTATTTGGACTGGGAAATTGGAGTGGACTTAACTGTCCATCTTCATTCCAGAGTCAGATCTGGGGTTTCGGTAGAGACAAGTTTGGACTTTGGAATCCGAAGACCTGAGTTCAGGTGTTAACTTCCCAGTGTGTTCCACAGCGGGTCCACGGGTTATCAGAGAGGGAAGGGAGCCAGTGGGAGGACAGCCTAGATGAAGTCCTGGCAAACAGTTTGTTTAATGGGGGATTTCCTGGAGCTCCTAACATGCTGATGTGTGCCGCTGCCCCCTGGGGGAGATGATGGTATACAGTTCCTAGGCTTATTTGCGTTTTTTTTTAAGCATGGATCATTTGATCAGATTATTATTCCACAAGCATACTTAGGGAAACACTGTCATCACTACTTTCTAGCTCTTCAATCTGTGTAAGTTCTTTTGCAAAGAATACAACATTCATCTTTTGAGAAAAAAAGTTATCCCACTATTGGGCAGCGTTGTTTCATAATGAGATGCAGTGCATGATAGCTGTTGGATATGATAGAAAATACGAGAAATTTTTAAAAGAGGGGTATGGGCGCCTTTTAGGGCTAAGTTATGTATCCTCAACTTTCACATATTATTTATTAAGTACTGACAACAACCTTGCAAAGGAGATACTTGATGATGCCCATTTAACAGATGAATAAAATGAAGCTTGCCTAATAGGTCATGAGTGGGAAATGCTGAGAGTCAAAATATAAAAACTGCATTTCATTAACCACAGTGCTTTGTTATGGAACTATACCTTTTATTTTTAACTTTTCTTGTTTTTTTTAATTTTAAATAATTGTTGTAAAGGTAATACATGCTTATTGAAGAAAAACAGGGGAAAGAAAAATAGAAAATGGCCCCAGGCCTATTATGAAGTATACTGGTTAATGCATAATGTATTTCTTTCCCATTGTTTCATGCAGTGTTGTGTTCATTCGCCATAGCTGTGGTTAAAAAAAATGTATGTATACATACACATATGTGATACACATTCCTTATACCTATATTTATATTTGTACAGATATAAATTTATAAAAGGTGAATCCTGTCTTTGGATCTCCTCTGCACATGTGTATTTTGGCCATTGCCACATTGCTGGTTAAGTATTTAGTAAATAAATGCGCTAAACTAGGACTCAGAAACTTGTAGCTCTTTTCTGTAAGCTGCTGCTTGACCATGGGCAAGTTCCTTGATCTTTCCGGAACTCAGTTTCCTTGCTTATAAATGAGGGAGTTGGGCTAAATCACTGATTTTGATGCTGTGGGATTCCATGACCCCCCCTCGAGGCTGGGAGTAGAGATGTCGTCAGGCAGGACCCTGGCCCTTCACTCCACGTGTGATTTAAGCCGAGCAGCTGTGTTTATGACTTATGTAGATTTGGGATCCAAGACTTGGAAAAACTGATTCATAGGTTTTTGTGTAAGATGTAAAATTGTTAGACCAGATCATCTTGAACTGTAGTTCTCTTCTATGAGTTTTGTATGTTACATACATTGTAAAACAGTCCTTTGCCAGATAGGATGGTGGATTAAGCAAATTTGCCATGTTCTTTCAGATTACCTCAGGAAGCATGTAAGCACAAAAAGAATCACTCATCCATACTAAGCAGTGTCCACAGCACTGCTGAATTATTTCTTAGAAATGATATGCCACACTGCTGGACAGTTCCCCTTTGACTTAATGCATCTCAGATGCAATTTAATGTTCATTCTGGGAAGAGTACCAAGGGAACCGGTGGTCCCTTAAACTAATACGTGTTTGAAAACTACAGACTATACCAATAGCTCGTTTTCCATTTTCCTTGTGCATGTTAAGATTTTGCATTTTGAGGGGATTGATTTGGGAGTGACAGTGTCTTGACTTTCTCTCTTGCCTCCACAGAAGGAAGAATCTTGCTCAGAAATGAGGTGAATTAATGCTCGGGCACTCAAGAACCCTGGAGAGCTACGTGAGGTGTTTACAGGCTGCCCTGACCATCTTGCCACGCGAGTCTCTGTCAGTGAGGCCTGACAGGATGAGTGCGCTGCAGGGGGACAGCGTCCTGCTCTGGATGCACGGTGACTGCTGACCTGCCGGGAACAGGCCGGGGACGGCGTGCTGTCTGCCACGACAATGAAGGAAGTGGTTTATTGGTCACCCAAGAAGGTGGCAGACTGGCTGCTGGAGAATGCTATGCCAGAATACTGTGAACCTCTGGAACATTTCACAGGCCGGGACTTGATAAGCCTAACCCAAGAGGATTTCGCAAAACCCCCCTTGTGCCGCGTCTCCTCTGACAGTGGACAGCGGCTCTTGGACATGATAGAGACCCTGAAAATGGAGCACCACATGGAAGCACACAAGAATGGCCACGCCAACGGGCACCTCAGCACCGGCACACACGTCCCCACCCCCGACAGCAGCTTCAGCATCAAGGTCACACCCAACGGGATGCCAAACGGGTACAGGAAGGAGATGATAAAGATCCCCATGCCAGAGCCCGAGCGCTCCCAGTACCCCATGGAGTGGGGCAAGACTTTTCTGGCCTTTCTTTATGCACTTTCCTGCTTTGTTCTCACCACAGTGATGATCTCGGTCGTCCATGAACGAGTACCTCCTAAGGAGGTGCAGCCTCCACTACCGGACACATTTTTTGACCATTTTAACCGGGTGCAGTGGGCCTTTTCTATTTGTGAAATTAACGGCATGATCCTTGTAGGACTCTGGTTAATTCAGTGGCTGCTCTTAAAATACAAGTAAGTAAAGCACAAGCTCTCAGTACTTCCAATGATTGGGGGTGGCTGGCACTGCAGATGTCTAATATTAGTTATTTGGAAATGAAATCTATCAAGCAGGAACAATCAACACATATTATTTCCTTTTCCTTTGTCTTTTTCTTTTTTTTAAACCACATACCCTGTTGAACCAACTAAAGCTCTGGCAGCTGTAAGAAAATGGCTGTTCGTATTGCCTGTTTTGTACAACATTCATACAGAATGATGCATAGGATTGTTAGAGATGATGTTCCTCTGTTTTCACTGCACAGGAAAGAAAGCCCTCCTGTGCCTTTAGAAAGTACAGGCTATTGAACCACAGATGAACTACCCAGTCTTCATGTTATTAACCCATTAGTAAATTGTTGACAGTTGGCCTGTACCCTGTGAATGGCTGTGTAGCTTTTCCCGCAGAATCAGACATCTGGAAGCTGAGAACAGCTAAGAATTCAGAACAGCTATTTCAGAGTGGCTTGGGCTGTTGGGAAAGTAATACCCTTAGGGAATAACTTTGCTTAGGCAGGTAGAATGTGGATGAATCGGTGTGACTTCCACCTTCTAGAATGTGTAGCACTTAATTTGTGGCTATTCCGTTCAAGTTTCTTGGGACTTTTAGTAGGTGCCTCCTTTTAGTTTCAGGTGGAACCGTTGTGGCTTTCCTGTTCTAAACTCAGTCCCTCAGGCAAGCTGTTCACTGGGCTTGCCTATGGCAAACACCCGTATTGCCGTTTTCTTTGGTGTCTGATTTCCCCATATTGGAACATCTTTATGGCTTCCATGCACGGGAGTCAGAAATTGGTTTGTTAAGGAACTGAGCATCTGTCTAGTGGACTTTCATATTCGATAGTATGGTTAGAATATTAAGGAAATCATCATCTTAAGTCAAGGACACAGAATGCAGACTGAGAGTTTATGCTGAATTTCATCTAACAAATGACAAGTTTCTTCCTGGTATGTTTCATAGGGACTGTGCCTTTTCACCATATAAATTATATCTCTGCAAATGGAAATGAAAGCAGTTCCTGACTCTTTGCCAGGAAAGGACTATCTTAATAATAAATAATAATATACTATCTTGTATAAAGGAAGTTGTTTAAGTAGCCGATGTTTGTTTTGGGGCTGGTTTAGCAATCCTACAGTTTTAACTGACTTTGAAATAGAAATAGTGGTCTGGCCTGCAGTTGATTTGGTAGAAGACTTTTTGGATTGCTTTAGTTTTAAGAGGCCAAATAACTAGGAATAAGTTTTAGAAATATGAAATGCTCAGAATTTGTTAATTGCATTCTTTCAGCTGCCAAACTTCGGATCTGCTTTTCACTTTTAAATCTTTTTTCATAAAAGGCCATTAGAAAAAACACCAGTACGTATTCCTTTACAAAGACAAGGTTAGCACAAATTATGTTTCCTGGATTTTTCCTGATTTTTTTTTTTTGTATGAGTTTGTTTTCTGGTTTTCATCAAAATTCCTACATGGAAGCAAATAATTTACTATCCAAGAATGTAACATTGTATAAGTCGTACCATACATGAGTCCAAATCTTTCACAGAACTGTGACTTTTAAGTGATTTTATTCTTGTTCTAAGAAGTGTCCTAACCATAGGGCTAATTTCTGTATATTGCTGTCTGTATTTCTCTCAGCACGGACTTTTCCTCTACTCTGTTTCTCTTTAAGCTTTGTAATTTAGTGTTTTACTGGAATTTCTTGCCAATACTGTAGTCATTTGTGCATTTAAATTGTTCAACAGCCATAAATCAGTTGATTCACACGTTGGGCAAAATTAACCCAGTCCTGAGATGCAGGCAGCCTGGGCTCCAGCCTCAGCTGTGCCCTGACGTGCTGAGTGGTGTGAGCGAATCTACATCTCAGGAGTCTTGTTTTTCTTGCAGATAAATAAGGGCCTCACAGTCTAGATGATTTCCGTTGTTCTATACAACTATGTTTTTTTTGACTCTGACATTATCGAATGGGCCAATTATATTTGGATATTATTAGCTGCAGAGTATTTTTTGTCTAGAAAACATCCAAAACATCCAACTAAGGATTCTTTAAAGTCCTCTCTCTGGTTTCCACATCGGCAGGATAGGGCTGTGGGAAGTGGAGGCTGACTGCTGTCCTGATACTCCCAGGCATCTCCGCCCCTGTCCTTCGACCGAGGCACATCCCTGCTTCCCCATCTCCCTCCCTGACCCCTCTCCTCAGTGTACGTGGCACACCATGCAGCGGGGACCGCGAAGTAGCTGCCCTCCCCCGGCCCTCATGAAGCAGGTCGGGATGCTCTGTGGAGTCGGGAGGCCCCTCGCCTCTAGGCATTCGGGTCCAGCGGCGGAGCAGCTCTGTGCATCCAGCTTGTTGGAGAAGTGGGTCCTTCTGGTCATGCAGTGTTCTGCTCCACAGAGTTAACCTCCCGCTCTTTGTGTGCTCCACTCTTCTGAGTCTTGACCCCTCTCCGCAACCTTCACCAAGACGTTTGCCACTTAGGAACACAGTTTATGCAACTCCTAGGGCTTAATTAATCCTGTATGGCCAGCAATTCCTAAAGAGGCATTTTACTTTGACTTTAAGAGTCTTGGAGCCCTTAAAAAATTAGCCTATTCTTCCTTGCTTCTGTATTCACTTTTTAGAGAAGAATCAGAGGCTGAAATTGTGGAGGATGACTTATTAATTGAGAAATGAGATCACTAGAATTTAGCAAAATCTCCCAACAACAAGTCCTTCAGCCAAATGTTTGAGGTGCTAGAAAACCCTGAGCTGAATCGGTGACATTGTGACATATGGTTCTATCCCTACTGTGTATACTCTTATCCTTTACTGTTAAACCTAAGTTTTGTTTTTGTACTTAAATTTTTTTTTGCCTCCTTTCATTCTTAACATCTCCCCCTCATGTCTGTATGTATAAATATTCATATATACATATATCCCCATGGGATTTCCATGACATTGCAAAGTGGAAAGCAACAATAATGCCTGTCCTTGAGAACTTTTGATTTTTAAAATTGTAAATAATGTTGTCTCCCTATTTAGAATTGGATTTCAAGCCACTGACTAGGAAAAATTCCTTGGAAATCTGCATTTGTTCAGACTTCACTGCAAAACAGGTATCCCTTGTTTTAAGAAAGCATGATAAAGAATATGTTAAACTTAGAGAATTGGTAAGGACTTCATGCATGGCTAAGTCCTAGCTAACACAGTGGCACCTCTGTGTGATACGTGTGGCTCTGCTCTATTAGGACATAGTAAACATCTGACAAAGGAGCAGGACTATAGATTTTCCAAGTTACAGGGGTTTTTCTAGCTACCAGAGAAATCATTATGACTTAGTGTGGTGATGAGAGGTACCTCAAACCCAGCTTGTCTAAAATCAGATTTATCTTCTTCTTCCAGCTTCTTCCTCTTACCTGTGCAGTGGCATTTCCTAGGAACCCAGACCTCTCAGCTCCTTTTATATAAATAGTCACTAAGTTCTGTCAATTCTAATTTCAGATTCATTACCTCTTTCCATTCCTACTTAGTGAGGTATAGTGGGTGTTGGGATGTAGGCCCATCCCTTAGCATGAAGCTCAAAATCCTTCATAATTTGGCCCCAGTCTGTCCTACCTCACCTCTAACTACCCTCCTGCCCCATTTCCCTCAAACACCTCAAGCTCCTGTTTCATTCCACTCTTCATTGTGGATATGTCTCTTTCCCTGCTCAATTTTAAGTTCCTTAAGGGAACCAACTAGATCCTATTTATCATTCATCTTTATAGCTCACCTCCTGGTACAGAGCCTGGCACATAGAAAATGCCCATTTAAAATTCATTCATTCATTCATTCAACTTGTATTCACTAAACCACCTACTATGTGCCAGGCACTGTTGTAGACCCTGGGGGTGTTGCGGTGATCAGAGTTCCCTGATGCTCTCATGGAGCTTCTATTTGGGCCAAGGTAGAGCAAGCAGTAAACAAATGAATATATAATATCAATTAGTGAAGGGAAATGGAGGAAAATACGCCATATAAAGGGTTAGAGAGCATTGGGAATGGTGAAGTGATATGTTAGATAGGGTGATTTAAAAAGACCTCTAATGAGGTGAAGTTGTATGGACACCCAAATCAAATGAGGGGGAACACCATGCAGGTGCTGGGGGCAGAAACAGTCCAGACAGGAGACACAAGAAGTTCAGAGTCTCTGACGCTTACTTGAGGAGCAGATAAGGGCCCATGTGGTGACATAGGAGGTCAGCCAGTTGTGGACAGTGGATCAGGAAGAGCTTTGTGGGCCGTGGATAGAGTTAAGATTTTGTTCCAAATATGGTGTAAGGCATTAGCAAAGAGTGGTATGAACAGATCTGTATTTTAAAGGAGTCACTCTGGCTGTACTATTGAGAATAAGGAAGCAAGAGTGGACCTGAGGGACCAGTTAGGGTGCCACTGCAGTCATCCACCAGGGAGATGATGGCGACTTAGATTCATTTGGCCAGGGAGCAAAGTTTGTGCTGGGTAGTGGAAAAGGATGAACTCTTTCCAGAAGCCATGGCATCTATTACATTTAGGGCTCTGTATCTTCTGTAGCAGAGAGCAGGCTTCTGTTGTACTATCTCATCCAAGGTTTTGGTCTTGTGAATCCCTGAATTGTATATGGAATTAAATGAGGAGATAGAATTCACCAATTTGGGAGCTGTCACAATTTGCTTGGATTTATTTTATTTCAGAGCAAAGTCAGGTCACAGGTATATCCTGATACATGTTTTCTGCCATGGCTTCTTTTCAATCAGATATTTGCCTAAAAGGCATAGTACAAGTCGGTTGGAGGGAGGGGGCGGGATGTGTAAGGATGAATTAAATATTGCAGGATGTGCTGTTGGTCCATTGGTAGTGGAAAATTTTGAAGAAAAAAGTAGAGGAGCCCTTGGCTAGTTGGGATGTGGAGTGGAGTTGAAACTGCTGAGTGGTTGAGGCATTTTGGACTTAGAGTAGAGCATTCCGGCATAAAGAGCTGCATAGTTAGCAACTGGTGGAACGTCGCTGAGTAGGTCCTTTGAAAATTGATCTCATGCCAAAAGGGAAGCAACTGGAGGAGGGAAACGGTATGGGCAGATCCAGCTGAAGACCTGCCATGACATCTCTGTTCAGAACTGTTTCTAGGGGCTTTGTTGATCCTGCAAGAATGAGCAGATACTATTCTGCAGGAGGAAACATAGTTTTCTAGTTTGGCTTCTCTGGGCCTACTGGGATGGATTTTTAGATGTTTGGCAACCATGTGTATTTTATGTTCAGAGACCCCTTTGGAAAAGACTCACTTTGTATTTATCCTTTGATAAATGCTTTGGCTTTAGGGGTGTTATTTGTTAGGGAGTCTCTGCCAACATAGGAATGTTATCCACACCATTTATTTCTCTTCTGTGAAGGGATCGAACTCCAAAGGCTATAGTCCTTGTGCTGATTGGCAACTGCTGCCATCATATGCTAACGTGATTTTTCTTGGTTTGTGTGTTATTCAACAGACAGGACTTCCCACTTAACATTTTATCTTTCATTTTGACCCCATTTTAATTCCATCAGAGTCTCTTTTCACATTGAGTTGATTGAATCAAAGTACTTATCTCTTTCCCCTTCTAATCACCAAAGTGGTTGATGTCCACTGCTAGTTAGTGTCAACGTTTTTTTCAATTGTTTTTAAGTCTTTGATTGTCATGATTAAGTGCAGTTCCTCCTGTCCCTACAGCCACCTACTTAACTGAGCGAGTTACTTAACTACTGTAGTAGTGCCTTTCCCTCAACAACAGAACGGGAGTGATAAAACGCTGTCTGACTCAGCATTGTTGTGCAGACTCAGTGATACTGACTGAGCCCTGGGCATCTTCCTGGGCCCCACGCCCCCCCCCACGCCCATGGCCGTCTTGCTGAATGGCATCGCTGTTCTTCCCCATTCTCAGGCCCAATGTCTTGGTTTTGTTCTTAATATTTGCTTCCGCTCCCCGTCTGTGTAGTATGTTAATCCCACCACTTCTTCCCACCTGCACTGCGGCCCTGGGTCTGACCACCGTCATCTCTTACCTGGGTTGTTGGAGGGCACCCTACTGGCCTCTCTGTCACTGTTCTTGCTTCCCTTAAGTCACTCGTCAACTCGGCAGACGGTGGCGCTGTAAGAGTAACCTGGCACGTGTCACTCTTCTCCCACCTCTGCAGCTTTAAGGCCAGAGTCCTCAGGATGACCAGAGGCCCTACCAGACCCAGTGCCGTCTCCTCCCGGGCCTCGAGCCCTCACCCACTTCCCTCCCTGACACGCTTGCTGCTCAGCAAACCCCCACACATGCTGGCCTCTGTGGGTTTTCTTCTCCCACAGATAGCCTCTGGTTAACCCCTCGCATACACAGACACCTTCTCTGGCCGACTTACCCAGACCTTGTAACCTCTTTTCCCTCAGTGATGTCCTCACTTAGTATCACCCTACAGTGCTTATCTAATGTGCTCTATATTGTATTTATTCCTCTTACTTGTTGGCTGCCTCCTCCACTAGAAAGAGGTACCACAAGGCAGGCTTTTTTGTCTGTTCTGTTCACCACTGTATTCCCAGTGCCCAGAATAATGCCTAATGCATATACACACATATATATATATAGTGAATAAATCAATAATAACAGCAGCACTAACATTTATTGTATTGCACTATGCTAGTTACTATGCCTAGAATTCAATAAATGTTCAGCATTTGTGCTGATGTGTGCTTATCATGTTTTAGAAACCCTCTGTTAAAATGACAGTGTGTTACTTTTAAGAGTGATTCATCAGCCCAAAAGCAAACATTGAATTTTCAGTTGCACTGGCTGTGACTGAACGAGCCCCTAAGAGCAAGCTCTTTTTTATTTAATTTTTTATACAAGCCCCTTTTTATTTAATTTTTTATGTCTATCACATTATTTTCCCTTGTATAACCATTAAAAATACTAACTTATTACGGGGTCATAGGCAATTAATACATTTTGTAGAGGGCATGGATTTTGTGAGTTTCACCAGTAACTAAATTCAGGGTGGGCGAGTTTTGATTAAGGAAAGGAATGAGGAAAGATCTAGATGTACATATGTGTATTTGCATTCTTTGTCCATATATACAGTTTGTGTTTTATTTACACACACACACACACACACACACACACACACATATCCATGACTGTGGTTAAAAGCCTAAAATACCTACAAGAAATGTAACTCCTTTTGTTTTGTATGTATGTATGTAGAAATTTTCTGGAGGGTACTTGACTTTAATTCTTCCTAACAGTCTCAAGTGTATCTTTTTTATGTTGTTTTTCCTATCTTACAGTAATATGTTTTCTGTACCTTAGGTTACCATCTGTATTTGCCCCAAGAAATAATAATTTTTTAAAAAGTGGGTTGAGTGGGGACAATTTTATACTGCAATCTGTTCTTTCAAATACCCTAAACCAGTTTGGACTATTTCCTGAGCTTAATCAACTCTTGCATTATATTGCAGATCTTTTACCTTAGTCTTAGAAACAAGATAAACCACTACTGTTTTTGTTTTTTTAACTTGACAGTTTCATTAGTGAGAAGAGCAGCCAATGGACAGTGTAGAGGCCTGGATTTTGCTGTGGCTCTATCATTGATTGTGTGATCCCGGGCTAGTACCTAAATTCTTTACATCTGGATAATAGTATTTTCTAAACAGGAATGTGGCTAAAGTAATTAATGCCAAAGGTGTAAAGTCTCTTTGAGTTGGATTTTTAAAAAGGCAAAAAGGCACCATTCATGTATGTACAGACATGTTTCTGGGCTGTGTGCACAGGTGTGTCTCATTCTCCTGGTTCACAAGCTATGCCATCCATCCTGTGTGGGTACCCAGGAAATATCAAATGATTGATGGACTTTCCAGGAAAGCATGTATTTTTTCTTTTGTTTGTTCTACAGCATTTATTCTTCCCCTTTCATTTGTTTTACAAACCTTTCCTTAGAATTTTCTTTCCTAAATAACTGAATTAAGCTCTGGGTTTTCATTATACATCATCTGGACAACTCAAGACTTGGAGTGTTCTGTGATGGGTAGAAGTCCCATCCAGGGCAATGAGGAGACAGGGGAGGGAAGGGAGAAAGAACTCACAGCTCTGAGCTTCCAGGGGTTTGTGGTCCTAGCTGATGAATGCAGCAATCTTAGCAAGTATTATAAATTAAAATATAAGTGCAGAAAGGACACAGAGTGAAAGATTGGTGAGCATCAAGGCAGGTTAATTTGGGTAGATAAATGAAAGGGTTTAAAGAACAAATGTTTATGGAAAGAAGCAGGGCAGAATTGTCATGGGAGTAAGAAGTGAAACTCTAAAGCACAGAACTGCATGTTATTGCTCGTATTACAGCTACCATGATGAACTTTGCTGGGATTACAGATGAGAAAGGTACAATGTGGTTTAAGAGCTCCCTCTAATGGAAGGGATGAGACCCTCTGTTGGTGGTGGCGATGTTAGTCTCACTCTTAAAAACACCATAAAATAGAAACAGTTTTGAATTGATTTGGGGATGAAGTAGCTCTGTCCATTTGGGGACATCTGGAAAGCTTTATGCAGAAAGGATATTTAGGGTGGGTCAATAGGATTACAGTAGATAGGATAATAGCAGAGGGCAGGGAAAGATATTTGCTGGCAAAACCAAGAGACTAGGATTTTAGGGAACAATGTCTTTGCCCAGGGCAGTGGGATCTGTATCTGTAAGGGAAGACAGATTAGGCAGCTTGGGTCATGTTCAGGGAAGCTATGAGGGGAGTTTGGATTTCAGCAGGTAGTGGAGAGCCCTTGTCATAATCCATAAAGGGCTAGGAGCAAGGAACTCTAGGGAGGAAAACAGATTTCAGAAACTCTTTGGTGTTAGCTTCAACAGAATGGGGGTGGGAGGCGGCTATGAAGAAACCAAAATAAAGGATGAGGTAGAGAGCACCAGGGAACTCCTTTACAGTAGGTGATCTGTGAGAGCCTTGAATGCCAGGCAGTGTTCCAGGAGTCCAGGCAGAGGGAATGGCTGCCACAAAGGTCCTACCCGAGGCAGAGGGACTGTGCGTGGTGTGTCCGAAGAGCAGCCACAGCGCTGGGCTGAAGCCAGAGTCCAGAGAATGATGGGAGAGCAGGGGGAGGGGAGGTTGGAGACAGGCAGCCCGGGTCATCTAGGGCCTCATGGACTTGGTAAAGGATTTGGATTTTATTCAAAATGTGTTTGGCAACACTGAAAGGCTTTAAAGGACATAATCTGTTTAATTTTTAAAAAATGATGCTGGTTGCTCTGGGTACAGTGGATTTTAGGGAGGAATGAGTGGAATTGAAGACCACAGGTAGATCACTGGAAGTTCAGGCAAAAAGGATGTTGAGAAGTGGGTGCCATTTCAGAATGACGGCTTGAACACTGGGGAGATTGTAAGCGGGTCTAACTGGGAACAGACTTCAAACAGTAATGAGAAATGGGCACCTTTGGTGCTAAATATATAGAACGATTTTTTTCAGTTCTTTATTAACTCATGTAGTTATCACTAAATTATTATCAAAATGCTTTTTTGTAGAGTTCTGGATCAATATGAAATAGGGCATACAATGTTAACTTAGTGAAAAGTCTGAGTTAAGTAGATTCTGAACTGTAATTTAAATGTGGTAGGGTATTGGCTCATCTATAGGTACACAACAGTGTAGTCACAAAATTGGGATTTCTTACACAATCTTAAGTAATTTCCTGAATCTTTTTGTCTTGTGTATGTGTAATATATTTATGTTTCTCTGAACTGCAGTTTCCCTATCTGTAAAATAAGGATCCTAGCCTGCATTACAGGCTGTTCTCAGAACTAAATGGCACAGGGCTTGGTATATAGGAGATACTAGCAAAACCCTAGCTACTGTTAATAACAGCTGGGGAAATAATCAATGGCATATCTCTGATTCATAAGAAAGACATATCCCTTTGCTGGTGAGGAAGCTAATTTCCAAGGAAATTAGTTGAGATGGTCCAGGTCACCAAGTGAGCCTTTGTTAAAATAGAGCTGGCACGTGTCTGAAGATAAGTTCAATGACACCACGTCCATATAGCATATACTGAAACATCTGATCAGGGACCTGAATCATATAGGAGCCTCAGTGATTGCTCCAGAGATGTGGGTGTGCGTGATTCTGCTCCAGTTACATGTACTCTCCTCCTTGTTTATTGCTTCTTAGGTTGGGTTGGGTGCTTAGTTCTGCTGCTATGTTTCAGGACCTGTTTGTTTCTGAAAGCCAGTAGCTTTCATAAGGAGCTTGCAGAACAGGTCTGAGCACTGAAAAACTTGTATGTCTTCTGGCTATGGATTAGTTGAAAGAGACAGCTTCTGGGGGACAAAAGAACTTTGTAATATTGTCATCTTGCTTTCCAAAATACTAATGTCTTTCACATGTTTTCCTTTAGAATTTTTGATCACTGTGCCTCACGTCCAAAACAATATAATACTGCTATTTTAAGCCTAATGTTCGAGGCTTTTAATCAGATCCTGAGTACTTTTTCCTTTTAAATTGGGATATTAAAAAGTTGAATAAAGTCACCTGTTCTGGCATAGTATGCTATCCTTGTAAGTCTTAATAATTATCTGTAAAATAGTAACACTTTCATTCAGATTTCCTTAATATCAAACTTAACATTATGTTTTGCTTTTCTCTCAGGATAAGTAGCAGAGAGCCTATTCCTCAAACACTGGGAGATAACTCTGACCAAATACAGGTGTCTGTAAGGGGGTAGTCACTGTAAAGTGTCACCAGACAGGAAACAGGCTTCTTTTGAACGTGAGGAGAGAGATGTATCCCAAATGAGAGGAACACCGTTGTGGTTCTGGGAACTAAAACATCCATCCTCTTCTTGGCATTAGCTCAATCTCTAGTAATAAATATCTCACTAACATTTATTTGGTGGCTTTTTGTTGCCTTGTTACTTTCTTAACTAAACTTCTTTTAAAAACATAAAAACATATCTTGAACTTTTAAACCTATTAGTAAGAATGCTAATGTGTGAAATTCTTTTAAGCAAATAAATACCTCAAGTGCCTACAATTCTTTGAAATACTTTTATGTCCTGCTTTTTTAAGTGAATGGGAGGAGATCCCTCTTTGTTATTATACATTGAAGATATTCTAAGATTAATTCCAAAAAGATTCAGCAAATGCCAAAGATCAAAAGATTCTTATTAGCACCCCTTCCAACTTGTCACCTTGTTGTTAATCTTGATGAAATCACATGGATGAAGTCATTTGATTTTTTCGCTTCAAGTCAAAGAGTATGTCAGTTGTGACTGAATCTTCAATGTTTGTTACTTTAAAAATATTTTTTGTAAAAGGATTTGTCTTTCATCATCCTTTATCATTTTTTCATATACTTCATCCTCAGATAACCATGAAATCCTTTCACTGCTAGGCCTATGTGATACAGAAATAGTTACCCATGTGTGGGTTTGTATCTTTACATACAGGGAAAGAATCAGACAAAGTGGTTTTAAGATAGCAATCTTCATTAGCATTGACTGATAGCAGTCTGTATTTGTTTTCTTCTCTAAAAAGATGAACAGATCTAGATATATGCAACAGTTTTCTGGCTTAGGTTTTTCTTGGATAGTTAAATAAACTGCAAATCATTTGTCTAAGCAGGATGGCTAGAGACTTTAAGAAAGAAGACCATGTTATCCTGCAAGGTAAAATCCATTTTGGCATGCTGTGTATTCTTGGTTAGACATTTACAGGATAGGATTCTCTAATATTGTTCCTCTTTATATTGTTTAATTATATTGTGCTTTTTGTTATACATGAAATTAGAGGTACATACATTTATACGACAGCTTTATGCTGAATGAATTCTTGTCCTTGGAGGTGGCATGCACAGCTTTACAAAGAGAAAATAAGATAGCCTTTATGGTAAGCAGTTCTGACCCAGTTTTTGAAATCTGGTTAAGGAGGCAGAACATCCAGACTCCACCCATATAACCTAAGTAACTTACATGAACTCTACAGTTGAGCGAAATGTTAGTAGTTGTGTAGGTTACTATTTTTGATTAATTTTAACCACACAAGTGATACATCACTTCATTCCTCTTGTTAAAACAAAAAATTCAAATGATCCAAATTCTCTTCCAACTACCACACTTCACTGGGAATGTCCATCCTGCAAAGTAAACAGAGCTACACTGTGCAGTTAGAGTGATTTAATGTTCCTATGCTCAGAGGAAAGCCTGTCCATTGTCTCAAAAATTTGTGTGTGTGTGCGTGTGTGTATTTAACTCAGGTTGTCCCAGGCCAAGGAAAAACTTGAACTCTTTAGAGGAGACTCACAGGACTGATTCTGGCTGTGGTAGAACAGGATAGAAATAGGAAAGGAAAATTCTTGCCCAAGGATACACCTAAGTTTGTACAACTTAATCTAATTAAAGCAAACCTCTGTGGGACTTGATATTAGCAGAAGTTATCAAACTCAGTATACATGTTCACATGTATATATCAAATAATTTCAGAATCAACTTGAAATGGGAAAGATTTCTATTTCTAGTTCTTATTTTTTATTCACCCACATAACCTCTGGATTTGATGGCTACCATTGTGTATGTATGGCAGGGATTTTCCATACACGATTTCTAATGTTATTGTCCCTGGTTTACAGATTAGGAGACTGAGGTGCAGAGATGTCAATAGCCTATCCCAAGGCCACATAGTAAGCAGAGAGAGAGGTGGGGGTGAGATGCTGTCTTCCAGACAGGCTTGTTTCTTGGCATCGTACCTCCTCAGGGATCAGCTAGGAGTCAGTTTCTGGAATATATGAGTAAAAATGTTTAATGTTCTTGACTCATTAAATGTCAGAAAAGTTTTGAATGCTTGTTTTAGTGCTATTCTAATTTCTGAACATCTTCCCTTCTTTGACAGAAAAGACACTCTAAATGTTTAACCACAGGTACTGAGTCAGCTCTGACTACTCAGAAAGGGCCCCTCTTGTCCACCAATTAAATATCAACTCAGGTTTCTGGCTTCAGAAAGCTTAAGTAATAGCACTATAGAGCATTTTAAACTCTTCTGGCCGCTTAACATAAAACAAAACACTAAAACCACATCGTACTCAAAATCATCATTTAGCTATAGTTACAATACTCAGACTTCAAGCTCTAAAGGAGTTTTTGGGTTTGTTTATTTTGTTGGGTCATTGAAAACTAAGTGAACCTGCAAAATTTCATGACTGAGTGCCCTGTTTTTCCCTTTTTCTAGGTCTATTATTAGCAGAAGATTTTTCTGCATAGTCGGCACGCTGTACCTGTATCGATGTATTACAATGTATGTAACTACACTCCCAGTACCCGGTATGCATTTCAACTGCTCTCCGAAGGTAAACTCTTCCTCACTGTAATTTCCCTTTCTGTGTGTTTCTCATCCTACCCAGGGGTTCTTTGCCTAAGGCCAAAGGTGAAAATTTCTTTGGGATAGAGTCAGGTCCCTCCACCCTCATCTGGGAGTGTCGCTAAACAGTACAGGCTAGGCAGCCCACCCTCCTCAAAATTTCCCAAACCTGCCAGTGCCTCCCGGCTTGGGAAATATGTAATCTACTTAGTGTGCTGGAAGTAGCTAAGCTCTGTGTGTGGGTGTAGCTCTTTGGTTTCCTGCCAGACTTTTAAAATATCATTCACTCCCTTGACACAGATCCAAAAGCTTTTACATGCTTTTTTCCTCTCTCTCAGATGGAAACTTTGGTTTCAAGTGGTATTTTTTCCTTCTTTCTATTAATCCCTGTGGTGGTAATCTGTAACAGCAGAGCACAAAACACTATTCCTGTCTCCCTGCACCCTCCACCCACCCAAACAAGATCAGTATTTTCTGGAAGTAAATTTTGCCATATTGATCTTCTGTAGTAGGCATAGAAGCCTTTCTTTAAAATAGACTGTATTCCTTCCTCTCTTACTCTCTCTCCCTTCTCACCAGATTCGCATAACAGTCCTTACCCTTAAGCTTTATCTTGGAGTAATTTTGACTAGGGAGATCATTGGGACTTCATGAAATAATTAGCAGAGATTTAGCTTTAAAAATGTTTACCTACATTAAAGCTCTTTAATGCAACAAGAAATAGAAGAAGCTAGTTTCCTTGATTTGGCCAGAAGAAAATATGGAATACTATGATATGTTTGGAAACATCTCTTTGGATTGCACTTGAGCTGGTGAAATGCCCACACACCTTTCCAATTTCATCCCTTTGTACCTTTGCTCCTTCCAGAAGAGATCCTCTCTCTGCTCAAACCTTGAAAGAGGACTGGAAATTTCTCTTTGGATTTTTAAAGTGGTGTCTATCATTTGAAATGCTGGATCCCTTTGGGTTGTTTTGTATGGACCCTGTTCCTCCCTAGACTTGTATGTGCTCAGAGAGATAGCTAGTTACTTACTTTACTTTTTCTGTTTTTGCTACAAGAGGGAACCATCATAAAGAACGAATGTTCCCAAAATTCTGTGTGTCTCTATCAGCAGTCCTGCCTCCCTGCACCATCTATCCTGCTCTCTCTTCCATCCCCCACAGAAGCCAGCCTCATCACATCTCCTTTAACCTCCAAAGCTCTCAAGCCCTTGTCTGCAGCTCCTGTGTGATAGGAAACATTTATCATCACTGAGGATCCAGTGATATAGACTCTTGCCAGGAGGATGACTTATAGTAGTGCATTCTCAGTAGGAGGCTGATAGTTTAGGGTGTCCGCCTAAGGTGTAGCTCAATTCCTTAAAAAGTCTGTCTGTACACTGGGAATTTCTCCAATTCAGGTACTTTAGGTAGCCAGTTAAGGAAGATGTGTGATCTGGCCAAGCACACATTGGGGAAGATAGATCCAATATCAAGGGGCTGTGTTGCATAGCCTTGCTGCCTGCTTTCTTTCTAGCCCTGTTTCCTCTTAGGTCCTCTGCAGCTCCACACGGTTGCCAGCAAACCCCAGCTTTGGTCACATTGGCATTTATAGAGTTGTCTGGAGTCATCAGCATGTCTAACCAAGATTCCATGGCCAAAAATAGCCTGTGGGCTTTCTTGGTAAAGGCAGAGGTCATGGCAGGAACTGTACCCAAAAAGCAAACCCTAATGTGTCACTCATTTATTGTGCTGCCAGAAATTCTGACTAGGGCCATCATTCTGTGATGGTCTTCTGGAAATAGGAATCTTTAGAGTATACAGCAAGGGGTGAACCATTAGCACACCTTAGCAAAATTAATTAGTTAAAACACATGAAATCTAATTACTTCTTTTGTAGAACAGGACTTTTGGAAGAAAGAATTCAGAAAAAAATTTTCTATTCTGAAAATTTTCAAGTGTATCCCAAAGTAGACAGACTTGTAGAAGGAACCAACCCAGATTCAGTAAATAATTTGCTGCATTTGCTTCATCTATTTTTTTTTCTTTTTGAGGTATTTTAAAACAAACCCCATATAATGTCATTTCATTACTATATATACTTTATATGCATCTAAAAATTTTGGACATTTTATTGTGTGACTTTAAGGTTGTTGGTACTCAACACAATTAACAGTCATTCTTTGATATCAGCAGTTACTAGTTCAAGGAATATCTTGACTGTCTTAAACATGCCTTTTTTTTCTAACAGTTGGTTTGTATAAATTAGGATTCAAAGTCTTTACATTTATTCTGTCTCTTAAGCCTCTTAATTCTAGAGCATCCCTTTCTCCTTTTTTTTTTTTAAGTCTCACAGTAACTTCTAGAGATCAGATCAGTTGTCCTAGAGAATAGCCCACAGTCTGGGTTTATCTGTTTGTTTCTTCGTAGCCTCAATTAACTCCTTCCTCTCTCCTCCATATTTCCTCTAAATAGAAAGTTAGTTTGGAGACTTGATTCAATTCAGTTTTAACTTGTTTGGCAAGACCACTTTGCAGGTAAAAGAGAATGATTTCTGAAGCTAGACAGAAAATTTGGAAAAAAACCTTCAAGGCTTAGTGCTACCACTTGGGTGGGTGTCAGATCAACCCTAAGAGATTCAGTGGGCAGTCCAGGACTAGAACGCTGCCCTGGGGAACAGTGTCAGAAGGGGAAAGAGAGAGATTCCAGAGAACAGCTGTGCCTCCTTTAGCGTCATGCCCAGGCCTAGGTTAGTTAGCCTGGGAAGGAGCCTTACTAAAAGTCGTCCCATCCAGGGTTCTGTCTGAGTGTCTCCATGTCCTCGCCACCGAATCTTGAGCGACCTCTCTCTGAACCATTGCACAGGGAGGGAGCTTAACTACCCTGTAAAAAATACAAATGTACCTAGAAGTACAAACCACCCAGAGGTCAGAGCCAGGATGATCTTGCCCAACCATTTACTAGCTATGTGGCCTTCGCTTTTAACTTCTCAGATCCTCAACTAATATATTGGCAAAACAGGGCTAATGACACTTTGTACACCTGTCTTAAGGAGCTGTGAGAGTAAGAGAAAATAGAGCCATAGGGGCTCTGTCAATATAAAATGCTATGTAGAACTAAGAAGAGAACTTGGTATCATCATCGTGCTTCTCCCCTGCTTACTTGGCCCGTGCAAGTGTATTGAACAGTCAAGCATTAAGCACCCATGTGTGTTGGGAGCTAGCGTGCAGGCGTGAGCAAGGGAGATGTCAAGCCCAGCCTTTGTGGAAAGCGCTCTAAAATCACCTACTCCAAAGTTGTGCCTTATGTAATAAATGTGTGAAATGCTGTAATGAGGGCCTTAAGCTGAGCCTTTGGTCCTGGGGATGAAAAGGAGGGGACAGATTGGAGCAATATTGAAGTGGGTGAATCAATAGACCTTGATAATGAGTTTGAGGTAGAGAATGAGGAGAGAAAGGAAAGATTTCAAAGGTGACTGAATTTTACCACTAAGATAATTATAAGGTAAAGTGGGGAAGCCATCTAACGACTTTAGATTAGACAAGTAGAGCTTGAGGTTCTTGTGAGGTATCTAAGTGGTAGTGTTCAGAACAGTTAGCTAGACAGGTATGAAGAGAGAGAAAAACCAGAGCTAGAAATTAGATGTTTGTGATTCATATAGTCTGGATGGTGTTAGAGCTGTGGGTATGGAAGAAAGGGATATTCCCCGATGTGAGACACTGTGTAAGGCCTATCGGTTGGTGGATAGAATAGTCTTTCAGTTAATCAGTCATCATTAAACTGCACAGAAAGAGAGTAGAGCTTGAGAATATGGCTCTCTGTTTAGCATAGTCCCGTGAACTTAAAATTGGTACTACCATTACAGTAAACTCCGTAATTAGTATACTTAATGCTTCCTTTAATGCTAATACTCAAAATGTGTGGCTTCTAAGAAAAATGTTCTCATAAGTATGCAGTAGTAATCTTGAAATTTGTTCTATTGCTCATTCGTTTGATGGCAGTGAACTCTTCACTTTGCAAAAAGTAGTAGCTGGGAGGAGAGGTCAACATGTGAAATGATTAGGTGAGAAAGAAAAGTAGGCCTCTCCTCAAATGCCACTGCAAGGAAGATAAACCACCAGGAAATCTGGAAAAGGAAGCAGATGCGTTCAGCTCCTAGATTGGTAATTTCAGGGGAGCACTTGTCCAGTATTCCAGGGGACGCGTGCGTCAGGCTTACCCTGGAAGCTGCCAGGTTTTTGATACCTCGATTAACCCGTTTATCTCATCCCAGCTTTTCTCCAAGGAGCATGTGCACAAGCCCAGAAACAACCTCTCATCATCTTGTTCCAACAGTTAAAAGAAAAAGCAGAAACATTTGAGAATTCTGTGGTGGTCTAAGCTTTCTGTAATAAAGTTTTTTCCTGTTTTAGCAAATTCCCAAAAGAGGGAAGAAAAATCTACGCAGGGCCCCAGAAACAGCCAGCCTAAGGCTAATGGAAGAGAAGAAATAACATGCTGTTTTCAACTCTTGTTTTAATCATTGCATTAGTTAATCTAGTGACTAAGCACTAAAGGGAGATGTGTGTTGGGTTCTGTGTTGTGGTCTCCATGGTGACCTTGGATTTGAAAACCTTAGAAAAGAGAGTTATGTTACAGCACAGGTACTTAGCTGGCTAACGCATTAATCTGATGTGGTGTTTTCAGTGCAGTGATGCCCTTGAACTTGAAAGACGTGTTTTGTTTTTTGTTTTTGTTTTCCCCGACACAGTACGCGATAGCCCACTGTTGGACAAAGGCCATGTTTGGGTGGCATCTGAGGCTAATTGTTCAGTGGAACAATAGAATACAAGTTTAATAACAGATAGTCCTTCGTATTTCTGCCGCAGTCACCTTTTCTACACTGCACAGATTAGAAAGCTCAAAGCACCTTCCTTAATTTGCTGCTAACGTGATAAGGCAGTCATCAGCCTAAAGGCTCTCTCTGCTGGCATGAATTCTTACAAGGCAAAACACAGTGAGTCTCTAGGGGTTTTTTTAGCCATTTTTAGTTCTTTCTTACATTCTCAGATAGCAGCTTGAGTGTTCTAAGCTGCCTTCCATGTTGACAAGTTTTGATATTCTGATTAGCTCCTGCTAACCTTATCAGTGTTTCAGATATGGCTTGTGTTCCATTACCAAAACAGCTTCTCATGTTAGCCTGCTGAATTGTGTGGAATGCAAATTGTCAGTGCTTGATTTTTACCTGATTTTCTGCATGCCTCCATTTCTTCCTGTCAGTGTAATTTTTCTTTTTGTTCATTCTCGTGTTTTCCTATTTCTTACATACAATTTTCAGGAACCTTCCCCACCCCAAGTCTCTTCTTCACTTTCCCACTTCTCTCTGCACAGCCCTCCTCCTTTTTCAAGTATAAAAAAAGTAGGAATCCCCTAAATCATTTCGCTCATTAAAAAAACAAATGCTTCATATTTCCCCTTTCAAGAAACTCCCCATTCATTATAGATACATTGAAAAAAATGCAAAAGAAAGTTTTTACAGTCACTCATGGCCTTATCTGCTGTTACTATTTCAATATATTTATTCGGCCTTTTTGCATATTTTGCTTGTATACTTACAATCATGCATTCTGTATATATTCCTGTTTCCTTATAGTTAACATTTGATATTTGCATTTTTACATGATTTTATAAACCTTGAACTTTCCAAATGGTTTTGTTACTTAAGGGAAGTCACCAGGCAGACTCACACTCCCAGATTATGAGTCAGGGAGATTGTGGGTGTGACTCGTTTTGATAAGCCAGCAGGTTGCTTATTTCCTAAACATTTTGAGAGAGCCTGTCCCGTGTAGGGTTCATTAGAGGATACACAGAAGTGTAAGACGAGCATCCTCTGCTTTCACCAATGGGCGTCCAGCAGCTGTGATAGGCATGTAACCCAACAGCTCACTCTCTGACTTGTTCAGTCCTCCCTGTAAGAGGCGTGTGGAGCCCAGTTGCCATGGAAATGCAGAGGAAGGTGGAAAACTGCACCAGCAGTGCTGGCCGCCCTGAGGAGGTGCCGGCTGAGCCAAGTCTTGAACAGATGAGTAGGAGTTTGCCAAGTGGAACTGAAGAAAGGAAGAGTTTGCCAGGTGGAGAAAACAGAGAGGGTGAGAAAGGGAGTGTGGGGAGCAGGTGAAGTTAGATATGGCTGGGACGGTCATCCCGTGGGCCCTTGGCCGGAGAGAGAGCCAGAGAGGCAAAGTGTGGGCATATTCAAAGGGGTCTCGTCACACTTCTGAGGAGTGTGGGCTTTGTCTAAGGGATTTGGCCATGGGAAGCCAGGCAAGGTTTTAGCAGGAAGTGGTATGTGATCACTTCTGTCTCTGCAGTGACACAGAAAGTAAGCTGTTTGGGAGGAAGGGAAGCAGGTAGACTTAGGGTGCTGCTGAATGAAGTGGCGCGTGCCGGCTTTGACTGTAGAGGTTTTGTTTCCATTTTCTTTTCACAACTGTGAATGGGAGGAAGTTGCAGCTGTTTGGAGATACTTGACCTGCTTAGTGTTTCACAGGCACTAATGGTGTTAAGTGGCCATGTTCTTGGTACTTCACATTGGATCGAAAGGTGAGGCTGCTTTTGAATGCTTGTCTGAACCAGAGGTGAGGAAGGTCTACCAGAGCTGAGAGGGCTGTGTTTGGAACACAACGGGAAGGTGACAAAGACTTTCTGTGTGGCAACAGCCATCTAGTGTGAAGAGGCATTGGGGGCAGAAAGCATTCCCTGGGGAATTCCAGAGGGCCTCAGAGGGGACGGTGTACAGCTGTACATGAGGCATTATTACCCTTTGTGTCAGGCTGCAGGCAGATGGACAGACAGCAAGACTTTCATCCTGAGCAAGCGTGCCAGAGCTTCCCAGACACGGTAGGCCAGTGGGTCTGCATCACAGTGAAATAATGACAGCAATTGATTGTAATACATTAATTAAAAATTTTTTTAATTTAGCATTAGAGGAGCAAAATGTCAATAGATGTAAAAGAAATACTAGAAATAGAAATTCACCACTTACAACCACTGTAGTAACAATTCAAGCAGTAGTCATCAGTGGATGCAAAAGCCACTAGGTGAAAGGTTGGGGGCAGTGATGTTTACATAACTTCAAAAAATCACAAATTACTTAATAATTAGATAGGGGCAACGGTGAATGTTCAGTGGAAAACTCTCACAGATACTCGCACAGCCAAGTGACCAAACCAATAGCAGATGTTTGTTGATGTGCACATTGAGAAAGATACATTCCTGTAATATTTCTGCCAATACATTGAACCTGAACTTAAACATAAAGAAACAGTCAGATAAAACCAAATCGAGGGGCATTCTAAAAAGAAAACAGATTGGACTCTTCAAAAATCTCAATGACATGAAAAAAAGCTGAGAAACTATAGTAGACTAAGATAAATTAAGACTCTGACAAGTAACCTCAGTGTGTATTTCTCTGATTGGATATTAGACTGGGAGGGAAAAAGCTATAAAGGGTGTTGCTGAGACTGTTGGGAAGCCTGAATAAAGATGTCTGTTAACTCTGACAGTATTGTATCATTGTTAAATTTCACGAATGTGATTATAGAGGAAAATGTCCTTGTTTTTACATTCAGGGCTGAAGTGTCAACTTACTGTCCAATGGTCCAGGAAAAAAGAGAGAGAAAGGAGAAGCAGATATATCAAAATACTGATAATTGAGGAGTCTAAGTGAAGAGTCTACAGGGGTTCATTAAACTGTTATTTAAATTTATAAATTTTCAAAACAAAAATCTGAGGGGAATTTTCTTTCAATTTTCACTTCATGACCAAGTAGGCTAAAAGATCTCTCAACACATAAAGCAAATGTAATTTTATTAAAGGAAAATCTTGCCTGACTGAAATACTGGATTGCTTATGTAACAGATAAGAATATGGGTGAATGGATATCCGTACCTGACCTTTATTTAAGATTTTATGAAGCCTTTGATAAGTCTCCTTACTAGAGGCCATGAAAAAATTTGTACATTTTTCCTGGGGGAAAGGGAAGCTGGTTGGGGATTATTGCTACAGATAATTACTTAGAGACTCCTCCCACCCTTCCCCCAAAAAACCTGCCCAGTAGAGGAATTGATGGACATTTTTGATAATAAACAGATACAGAGAATCAAATCCTTCAGAGCTTAGTGGAGGGAAAAGTCTTTTTAAAAGTTGTATATATGAATTCTAAACAGATGTGCATGGTGAAATCTCTACTTCAGATCAGTTCAGATGCTTATAATATTTGTGGATGAAACTAAATCTTTCCAGGAGTGAAGTAATCACTTTCTGGAGGAAGAATTCAGAAAAGTCTCCTTGGATCATGGATGAGCATCTGTGAGGGCTGTGTATTTAAGGGGAACCATCCAAATTTCACTTGTTGGGTGCCAGGTATTGAGTTTTCATTTAAGAACACTCCTCCTACTCCAAGATTGACCTAACATGATAACTGTAATGCTGCTTTAAATTTGCATAGCACTATTATTTAGCAATTACTTTTACAAACATTATCTTGCTTGGTTGGTGAGGGTTGAGGATGAGAAAGTGTTGTTCTTGCCATTGTACAGATGAGGGAACTGAAGTTAGAATGAGTAGGTAGTTCATCCAGAGCTGCCCAGATGCTTACCCCAACACGGGGGCTTGGGGTTGGACTTACACTTATTGTCGTTCCCGTGAAAGTAACTTAGCATTTGGAGCATTCCCCAAACATAGCATAGTGCGAAACAAGGAAAATTAAAATCAAATTGAAAACACCTTGTTTAGGAAGGCAGAAAATGGGCAATTTGTTTGTGAATGCTTTCCACAAAAACAACTTGTGTAGAAATGTGAAAGTTTGATTTAAATGGGAAAAACACTTAAGAAAAACAGATCTTTAGTGAATAATGAATAAATATGGCTTCAGCTATGCAACTATATTTAAATAGCATACATAAAATGGATTAAGTTTCATTTTAATAATGAAAAAAAATGAACGTGGAGACATCGTGCAGCAATTTGTTGTCTGGGGAGATGTTTGCAACAATAGCAGGCTCTTCCCCGGGGACCCAAAGGCAAGACTGTTCAGGTGAGAGGTAAGGCATTGGATCTGATCCCAACTAAGTCACTGTAGGAAACAGAGCCTCTCTGTTTATTTGCTCATCTGTAAAACAGACCTCATGATGTTTGCACTTACCACCTGATAACCTTGTGAGGATACAATGAGATAATGATGGGAAAACTCTGTTAAAAAGTTAGAATTTCCGAATAAACAAAAGGTAATGTGTTATTATGTAAAACCACCCTACTACTCCTTTTTTTTAACTGCCCGGTCAAGTTAATAATACAAAGGTATGAGAGATTTTAAGGGTCACTTTAGAGCCCCTTAGTGCTGCTGTGAAATCGAAAGCATTCATGGAACTTATTATATACACACTACCTTCCCCGTGGGGGCTTCAAGGTCATGCCAAAGGACATTTGCGTAGCTCAGATTAATTCCTAAGTATCCATCATTGGTTAGGAGGGTACATGCCGGGTGAAATTCAGGGAGTGGCAGAGTTGTGCTGGTTTTGGCCTTTGTCATGTGGTGAGTTGTGGTTAAGGCACAAACCATAGCATGGAGCATGTGGTTCTCAGAGCAGACTGCTCAGTGGCAGGTATGCATTGACAGGGATGCCATGGACTCTCCTGCTCCCTGATGCCTAGTTCCCTCAGCAGGTCTGATCTGTGCTCTGGTGTTTCAGAGCAGCTTCCTTGGAGTGTCATGGATGATAGCGCATTTTCAGTTTTAGAGGAAGACGGTTCTTAGGAGCAAGATATAAAATTATTTGCCCTTGTTAGTAGGTGGAGTCATTGAATGAGTGAATGAATGAGTACTTTGAGACCCCTGGCTGTTCAGGGTCTTAGAATAGGGTGCGTCTGTAAGGTAGGGTGGTTGCTCAAGGAAAAGTTAACTTTATATGTATCTAGTTCCTGGTTTATGCAAGCTTGTGAGGGCCTGGCATGGCAGGTAGCATTTGGTTTTGCAGATAAAACATACATGGAGTCAGAGAACTCTTGGGTCCCATTCCCAGCTCCAACACTGAACAACCAGGGGACCCAGGATGGCATTAGGACCTGCCTTGCTGGTTTTTCAGAGGTGCTGTAAGATGAAACAATGGTTAAAAAGCATTTCAGCTCTTTAGCACTCACTTTCCACCCTTCATCGAAGTAACACCAAGGCCCTTGATGTATGCAGCATTATTTGATGAGTTGTGGTTCCAGGTTCTCTCTCTCCAGCTGATACGGGGGCTGGCGGGGGGGAGGTGGTGAAGCTCTTAGAAGGTCGCTGCTCTTCAAATGCACTTAAGAGAAAAAGCAAGTGCATGAAGCCGTCAGCAGAACGAATGATGGTGAACAGACTATCACTAAAGCCTGGCATAATTCAGCACTGACAAAATGCTTGGGGAAACCTGTGTTTTAATAACCAAAAGCTCACTGGTTCCAACTCCACTGGAGCGGTCGGCCTCATTCAGAAGCCTTTCCCACCTTCTGCTCTGTTTCTTTCCATGCTTTGCTATTGCTGAAGTGATTTGGCCAGTTATTTAATCTCTTGGCCATTTATTAGAAGTTGAAGAAAGCTGCTTATTTTTATGGAAAACTGATTTTTCTGTGATCCTAGGAAACCATAATTCACATAGTGGTATATATAGGAAAAAGCTTTGTAATGTCCACTGAGAAAGTGTTTATGTGAACACTCCCCTCCCCATCATATCTCTGCTTTCAAAAATGAACATTCAAAAGTGTACTGATGGGGAGGTTACAGTTGCAGTTACAGTGGAGTAAGGACCCTGCATCCTCTTTCCCACTGAACGCAACCAGGAAACTTTGGGCAGAATGTATGAAGCAACAATGTGAGGAATCTGAAAAATGGCAGACTGGGGAAGGAAACTAATGAGAAGTATGGAAGATCCAGCCATGAGTCTCCTGTTTTTTTCTTCCCGTGTCTTCTGCCTCCACTCAAAGGCAACCTAAATCCCAGAACTGCAGAACTCCAAGAGAATCCCTCTCTTTCTAGCCCAAGAAGCAAGAGTGGAAGTCCACTTGGGACAGAGACTGGGAGAAATCCTACCAATTTCCATCCAAACCCTGTTAATATGTGGGGTGTACATTCTAGACTTTTTCTGAGCATATTTTTTTAAAACATAATTATACCATTTTGTTTTGTTTCCTCTTAATAGAAGAAAATACTTATGATGGAAACTTACTACACAATCATTGTAAACTTATTTTTTAATATCGTACTAAGCAGTATAGCCTAGCTCAGTGCATTTGAACCACCTCAGATTCTGGTTCCCTAGGTCCCGATAGTTTATTTACCGCAGGCTCCTGGTGTCGCCGCTGCATCCCTGGCTCACACTTTGAATAGCAAAGGGGCAGTTATTTAGCCATTCCTACTTAGGTTGTTTCCAGTTGTTGTTTTTATAAATGATGTTGCAGGGGGATAGTTGTATACCAAGTTTTCCTTCATATTTGGGGTCATTTCCTTGAGGCAAACTCCTAGAAGCAATGCAACTGAATTTGAGGTTACGGCTCTCTAGATCGCTGATCAATACTGGTGATTTTTTTTGCAGCGTATTTTGCCAGCTGTAATAAATTCATTACTCCCCAAGCTGTAGGTAAGGAAACTGAGGCTCACGATGGTTTAGGAGGTCACACAGCTCATTCGTGGAAGACCCATGATTTTAGCCCAGCCTGTCTGCTTCCGAGGCTGAGGTTGCCACTGCCTCCTCTCTGCCCTGCTGGCTGCTACATTCACCCCCCAAGACCCCACCCTCACCCTTACCCAGAGGGCCTGTTTGAGAAGAATGTGACATTTTACCTGCTCCGCCATCGGCTCTTTTTTTCAGTTTTGCTAATCTGATATGGGAAAAAATGAGCTCCTGTTAATGTTAATTTTTATTTCTACTAGTTTGACAGAGTCTGTGCCTCAGGCTTGTCATATCCTTTGTCCTTTGATACGTTTTCTTCCCAAAATTGGTCTTACTTCCATGATTGGCTGTGTACACCATAAAGATGTTAACATATTCCTACCACTGTTTTGTAATTTGTCTTTTACTTTGTTTGCCTTTTTAAGCATAATTAGAATTGTCTGTGTAGCTGTTAACTATCCATCTTTTCCCATTCCTCACTAAGCTGGAAGAGACCTTCCCTCTGCCAGGGGTGGGACAAATGTGGAAAGATATTTTGAAAAGAAAGCTTAGGTGTTTTAAGAGCACTTGTAAAAAATGCAGCATTGACTTACAGCTGTTTTTCTTCAGTGCCATGTTTACCTCATAATTCTCCCTCCCTCCCCCCTACACGTACTGTTTCCCTACAAATACTTCCCTGCGAAAACGGGAGGACAAATTCTGGGTGACGGTGCCTGGGAATATGATATATAGTTTTTAAAACACAGATGGAGTTTTGGAAGGATTATTTGAAATTATGTAAAATGAAGAGCATCCTCACCTTTTGCTGTAATTCTCTTTCTATATTATCCATTGTTACAACAGGAGTAGACCAAACTTTTAAAACTTTAAAAAATATTTTTATCATGTTTATACATGCATGCAACTTAAGAATAAAATTGCTCTTCACAACTTGTTATGCAAACCAGTAGTCCCCGAACCCTAACCCTGCTCCAGCCCGCTTTCCTATTCCCTTTGAACTCTTTCAGTGGAATTTTGTGGTATTTACCCTCAGATCTTTAATCTCTCTTACAGAGTTCGTGTGTGTGTGTGTGTGTGTGTGTGTGTGTGTGTGTGTGTGCGCGCGCGCGCGTTTACTTTCAGATCTCAAAGTAACATGGCAGTATTGTTTCTTTCTGAATGTTAATAGAGGCTGGCCCATCTCTGGCTTCCCCCGAGGAAGGCCGGGACTCCCTTTCCCGCTGCACCTCGCGGCCGCCATGGTTTGTGCCTCTCCCTTCCCTCCCGCCGCCCACCCCAAGAGCTCACACTCCTTATCCCGTCCCCCCCAACCCCCATGCGCTTGATACTCTGGGCTTACATTTTTGCAGTTTTGAAAAAACTATTCATAGCCATCGTGTAGTTTCCTGTGATGACTTTCCCTTTGCTATACAATATTTTGTTTTCTGCAGAGTCAGTGATTGCCTTGTATTTTGCTTTATTAGTTTTCTGTGTACTTATTCATGCCCATGTGACCCTCCTCGGAATACAGTAAGAGCACCGGGTGTTCTGTCTGCGTCATCTCCCTGAGGACGCCTGGACCTCGGACCCACCCGCTTGGTTGCTTCCTAGGCCTGCTGCATAACTCCTTGGCTCTCCCTCCACTGGCATCCGACCCGATCCCTTTTTTTTTTTCTGTTTACTTCTTTGCTTTGTAGAGCCATATCCTCTGTAATTTCCCAAAGAATACACAGATGGTAAATATTTTGAAATCTTGTATATATGAAAATGGCTTTAGGTTATCCTTTCGTTTATGCTCAGTTAATGATATAGCTAAGTATAGAATTCTAAGCTGGAAATCATTGTCTTTCAGAATTCGGAGGCATTTTTCTAAAGCCTTTTGTTTACCAATATTGCTCTTGAAACCCTGATTCTTGATCCTTGTCTGAGGCTTGTTTTTAATCTCTGGAGCCTTTAGGGTCCCTGATTAGCTGTCAGGTTTTTAAACTCTATGATGCCGAGTCAGCTTTGTAGATCTGTTTTCTTCTACTGAACTGGGTATTCATTAATCCCTATGAATTTGGAAATCCATTTTCCCTGTGTAGTGTGTTTAACCTGCCATCGTCAACTAGAAGTCTTTGGAAATATTTTAAAGGGAAATTCTAATGAAATAAGTTTCCCAAAGTCTGGAATATTATCAATTAAATGTTGAAAAGGGATCATGGTGATTAAATTGGCTAACCAGGATTTAAATGAGTGTGATAAACATAGAATGAAGATAATCACATATTTCATTTGACTGAGCAAAAAAAATGTTGCAATAAGTGAGTTGTTCAAGCCATTTAATGCTCTAATATCCAGCTCAGACTTAAATCAAGAGACAGGTAGATTTATTTATAAGTTTTTTTCACTCTTAGGAAAAGGAAAACCTTGCAATTCTACCCACATAATTTCAGAAGATTGAAGGTATATCCTACTCAGTCCCTTGTTTGAATTTGGTCTCCAAAAGTCACATACCAAAAAGTATTAATAATTTTGACTGCCCTAACTCCTAGCTGCTTTAGCTAAGTTAGTAGAACTGTTGTCCTCTAGACCAACCATTTGAGTTATATCTCTAATTTTTTCCCAGAGATTTTACTCAAAATGGCAGTGATGGTAGTAAATCAGTCAGTCAGTGTAATAAAAATAATCGGGCAGGCATCTCCAGTGTGCTATAAAAAGCGCTGACATCTCAGGACCGGTCTGAAGCCACATGCCTCACCTCTAGGACCATACTCCTTCCATCACTGTCCAAAGAACAATGACCAGAGTAAACTTTTTTTGGTGGGAGAGGGGAATGAGGGGGCTATGTGTCCTAAAGTAAACTTGTAAAGAGTAAACACTCCTGTGTATCTCTTATACTCTCAGTAGCTACACTGACCATTTCTATGACCTGTGTTTGGGGCTTTTCCCCTACACCAAGCAATTCTCCAACTCTTCGAACTCAGTTCTGACACTCCCTCTAGACAGTGTCAGATCCCACAGGCTAAGGGCTCTGTCTCACATTGTCTGTCTCCCAACTTCAGACACTGGTCACAAGTCCAGGTTGTCACCCATGCTTCTGACCGACCAGCTGTAAGTTGGAAGTTCCCATGACTCCCTCGTCAGGTTCCATTAATTGGCGAAAGCTGCTTACAGAACTCAGGAACACATTTTACTTAACAGATCACCAGTTTATTATAAAAGAATATAACTTAGGAACAGGCAGATAGAAGAGATGCATAGGACAAGGTACCCAGGAAGGGGTGTAGAGCTTCCACGCCCTCTCTGGGACCCACCACTCTCCCAGTATCTCTGCATGTTCGCCAGCCTGGAAGCTCTCCAAACCCCTGTCCTTTTGGATTTCTGTGGAGGCTTCCTTATGTATGATAATTGATTAAGTCATTGGTCGTTGATGATTAACTCAGCCTCAGCTCCCTCCCCTCCTTGGGGGTGGGGGAAGTGGAACTGAAGGTTCCAGCCCTCTGGTCACCTGGTCAGTTCCGCAGCTAGCAGCCCCCCCCCATCCTTAAGGGCTTTGCAAAAGTCACCTCATTAACCTGAACTCAGGAGCACTTGAAAGTGGCTTGTTAGGAATAACAAAAGACACCTGTGTCTCATCTCTTGCCAGATTCCAAAGGTTGCAGTTCTATGCCTGGAACAGGGACAAAGAACAAATATGTGTTTCTTACCACAAGATCACAAAGCTGATGCATATATAAATAGTAACTATAGCACACTTCCATGCGGGCTAAATAATGAATCTTGTTTTCTCTTTTGCCACCAGCTTTTTGGAGACTGGGAAGCCCAACTGCGGAGAATAATGAAGCTCATTGCTGGCGGTGGCCTTTCCATCACTGGCTCTCACAACATGTGTGGGGACTATCTGTACAGCGGCCACACGGTCATGCTCACACTCACCTACTTATTTATCAAAGAGTGTAAGTCTAAAACAGCCTGCCCTTGGCATTTCCTCACCTGCCATTTCCCACAGTCTCTGGAAAGTCTGCAGAAGCAAGACTGGAGGCCTCAGGAGGGTAGCACTTCAGCTCAGCACCACGGCCAGATAAAGCACCCAGGGAAATACCTGTGCTAGGAAGTAACTGCCCCCTTGATGGGAAGGGCTCATTTCCTCAAGTCTCAGCTGTGGTACTGGGGAGTTTTACTGGAAGAAGCCAGATGGAAATCTCATAAGGACACAAAAATCCAGTGTCAGGCCTGGTAGGATGATGGTAGACCATGGTTACTCAGCAGCCGTTTTTTCCAAGCTCCTGGCACTGTGCTCAGGGCGCAGTGGGGTGTCAGTGGTGGCTCTGCCTTCAGAGAAACCATGGGCTGAAGGACACTAAATGATGCAGGCACTAAATGGGAAATTTCTTTTTAAAACTGTATTTAAAATATTTTATTACAAAACACAAAATAATATTAAGATGCCCTGTATACTGCTCAGATTTAATATATATTAGTATTTACCATATATGTTTAAGATAATCCCTTAAAAAAACAAAATATTAATAAATGGTTAAAGCCTTTCTATCCTTCCCCTTCCCATTTTCCTACGTGTTTTTGTACTTGTATATCATTGTTTTGTGGGTTTTTAAAATTTACATAAATGGTATCATAGTGTGTATATAACCTGTCACTTTTTTCTCTCAAATTGTTTTTGACACATGAGATTGGTTCATTTTAATTGTTGTTAGTATTTCAGGTCTATAAATGAACCACAGATTATTTATTCCTTTCTCTACTTATAGAAAATTCACCTGTCCTCAGTATTTTACTGTTTGAAACAGTCTCAATGAGCATTATACAGGCAGTTTCCTTAAAGAGCAATAAGTAAAACCAGGGTGCTGGTACCACAGAGGAGGGACATACATCATAGTCTGGAGGTGTCTTGGGATTGTGTGGCATCTTCTAGAACTTTAGTGTGGTTGAAATTCAACATAGTGATAATAATGAGAAGTGAAAAATGAACTGGTAAGTAGGGACCAGGTCATGGAACATGCTTTGAGCCAGGAACACGAGGCTGAACTTCCATTCTGATAGAGATGGGGTACCCGATGAGAGGTTATAACCAGTGGGGCAATGTCATCTTGTCCTTCAGAGAGGGAGAAACCACTCTTGCAATAGTTTGCAGGATTGGGGAGGGGCAGTCCTGGAGACCAGGAGAGAAATTAGGGGACTGGCTGCTGCTGTAATCCAGGAAGAGGTGGTGGTGGCCTGACTGCCAGATGGCATTGGGGGTGGAGAGAAGTGGGGGGACCTGAGAGAGATTAACAGAAAGTCAGTAGGTAACAGGATCAACTGGGAGCACAGGAGACAGGTGGTGAACTGAAGGGTGAAAGCCCAGTCTTGATCCTAAAAAACTAAGAGAACACAGGAAAAGAGAAGATGTGCTTCAGGACACCAAGAGAAGGGAGAGAAGGTGTTTTGCTTGTACTTAGTATGTGGCCAAATCGAGTGAATTCTGACACTGTCTCTTCAGAATTGTCAGGGCGCCCTCCGCGCTTGTGCTGGCATGTAACCAGGCATGGAAAGTGGGACCCAAACAGGTCTGTTGTCAGCAACCACTGGGGAAGGATTCCTGCCCCTGCTGATACTCTAGTGGGGTTAAGCCTTCTCCTTAAAGATAAAGCAGTGTGCCATATTGGGAAACTTGGAAGATAGGGGTTACAGACTCTGATTTTGAATCCTGGTGTTACTAGCTCTGTGACCCTGGGGAAAACACTTAGCCTCTGTAAGTCTCAGTTTTCTTATATTTAGAAAGAGATACTGATAACTACTTCATGAGTGAGGTTGTAAAAACAGATGATATATAAGGACACTAATATTTAAAGTTGTGTGGAGAAGGAGTGGTAGCACTGTTTGTGGTCACCCTGCAAAGGCAGACCCTTTGCCTATTTTGTTCACTGATCCCACAACCTAGAGCAGTTCCAGTCCTGGCACATAGTAGATGCTCAGTAAATATTGTTTGAATGAATGACTGATTCTTGGACTGCATGAGAATCCAATAAAAGCCTGAATTTTCTCCCCTGGGTGGGGAGGGTAGATCACATTCAAACAACAGTTTTGGCTAAAATTTCAGACCTTCTGCAGCCTGTCCATGGAGAGTACAAGGTAGGAAGGCCTGAACCTGTGGATAGAGATTTTGATGCCTCCCTCAGGCGACTTCCCAAATGGAAGTAGAGACAAGTATTTATTTGACACTACGCTGCCTTTGGGAATGCACTCGAACTAGAATTCCTGGGCATTTGGATTCTCTCTTACTTGTATTTGAGAAATGGAAATTTCAAAGACTTTCAGATTAGTATGTGGTTGCAGAGTTTAGAAAGCAGTAAGACAGTTGCATCAATATTGATTGCCTAGTACATGTATGAAGATCTAAAGACCAAAAGGTATTGATTTTTGTATAGAACATTAACCCCAAATTATTTACAGGGAAATTTTTGTAAATGTCAGTAGACAGGTTTTTCGTTCATTTGTTTTTATGGAGCATGATGCATTAACCTGCCCTTATTTGTCCTTTGAAACTGTATTTATGGCTATATGAATCAAACAATAACCAAATATAAATTGTTATTGCTGATAAAATCGCTTTATAAAATAAAAGCTGCTTCCATTCTAACCTTCATTACTTATAAGCTAAAGCCCTTAGATTCACCAGCCCACGCAATCTGTTTTCAGAAGGAGACACCCCAGGTAATTAGATTCAGAAGTCATAACAGAGATGTGATTGGGTGCCCTTGATGGTCCTTGAATAATGCAGCTGTTGCAAATTTGTACTCTTTCCAGATTCCCCTCGACGACTCTGGTGGTATCACTGGCTCTGCTGGCTTCTCAGCGTGGTTGGAATCTTCTGTATCCTCTTGGCGCACGACCACTACACTGTGGATGTGGTGGTGGCCTATTACATCACCACAAGACTCTTCTGGTGGTACCACACCATGGCCAATCAGCAAGTGTGTTTCTCCCCTTCTGATTTTAGCTTTTATTGCTCCTGGCCTTGTATTGCTGGTATGGCAGGGGAGGGCAAAGGATCCACAGATGTCTTAAGGGCTAGTCAGCCAAAATGATCTTGTCTTTTGTGATGCTGACCTACATCAGAGTCAAACATGAACAAGAAGGGTGTTACATAATGACATAGGAGATTGCATCCTTCTAGAACAATCATCACACTCTCATTGTCCCTGAAGAATACTTTCTAAGCTGTGCCTACCTGTTGCTTGGTTTGCATTCCTACTCTTCTCCCTACCAGCTTCATACTTGACATTAGTTATATCTGTCCATTTTCATCATAGAAGAGTAACCAAAACAGTGAGGTATTATTTATAGACGAGATTGAATAAACCCAAGGTTTACTTAACCACAAGTCTCCTTGCACTCCCCAAATTGGGGTTGTTTTCTGCTAGAGTGTGGCCTGGGTAGCAGATGAGTACACAGTGTAGGATGTCGGTGAGGGTATGAAATGGGACATGTGGGTGGACATGGGGCAGGTCTGGGGTCGTTTTTGAATTTTGATATGGAAGATATTTGAACTGAATTGAAAGATGATGAGAAAATTGTGTATGTTCCTTTAGGGGCTGGAACAATTAATTATTCTTCCTGACCTGGATTTTCCTTTCTTTGTTATCTTAGGTGCTAAAAGAAGCTTCCCAGATGAACCTCCTGGCCAGGGTGTGGTGGTACAGGCCATTTCAGTACTTTGAAAAGAATGTCCAGGGAATTGTACCTCGATCTTACCATTGGCCCTTCCCCTGGCCAGTAGTCCACCTTGGTAGGCAAGTTAAATACAGCCGCTTAGTGAATGACACGTAACAGCTGCACCAAGTGGGGGAAAGAGGAACTGTCCAAAGTGCTAAGAACTCCACGAGAGAAGATGCCATAAAATAAAACCTCCCTAATCCTGTTATCTTTCAACAGTTACCTTGACTTAACCTATTGAGTTACCTGGTCAGCACTGTGATCTTTTTTTCTCTCCAAAGGACCTGAGTTGGACAACAATAAAGAAAATGTAACCTATCATGCACTGTACACAGTTCCCGTTCATAAGTTTGGAATTTACATAACCTATGACCACCGTGTTCCTTTGTATATGAGGCAACAGCATAAATGTAAGCTTTTATATCATAAGTTCTGGTCTTTTCCAGTCACATCTGGAAATAAAGTGTATTATTTTCTTGGGAAAACATACTTTTCATATTTCTTGCCCCAAAGATTGGGCTGTAAGCCATTTTCTAGCAAATGTCTGTATGAAGGTTTCTAAGCACCTGAATGGGGTTCGATTCTGAAATCTTTCTACCTGTTGCATCAATATTCCAATAAAAATGACAGACACAGAAAGGTTTGGTAACTTGGGGTTTTGTAAAAATCAGAGACAGTATGTCAAAAAGTGCAAAAAAAAAAAAAGGTTTCTGTTATAAAGTGATTTTCTAAGTATTTCCTAACTTTATTTTTCAAAATGATGTTATGAAAACCAAATTTAAAGATTTTTACATGTCAGAGAGAACGAAGTTTAAAAATGCTTCTTGGGAGAGAAATTTGTCTATGTTTCTAGTGCCTTTCTTGTCTTGATTGTATGGTCAGTAGGCAATCTTAAATGTTTTTATTTAAAATAAAGTATTCCATGAAAATATAAATGTATGTAGACACTACTAAATTTTGCATTTATAGTTAAATTAAATCAGAAGACTGCTTAGAGTTTTTAAATTGCTACGAATTAAAGAATGGGGAAATTAATTAGAAAGTCAGAGCCTGTTCCCATAGTGTGAACAGTTGGCAGTGATGTGTACCACTTAAATTATTTTATCATCTATTTGGTGGTTTGGTTTTAACTATACAATGAAAACAGCCATGAATACTTTGTTTTTAAAAGAGCGTTTTGAAAATTATCACGTACCTAAACTTGAAAGCTATAAATTAGTTACCCAGACTTTCACAACAGTTTTGTCGAACAACAAAAAGAGATTTATTTCTTTAAAATATTTTGTGCAGAAACTGCATGTAGCTATGAGTTTTACTCCTAACGTAAGTATGTTTGGGGAAGTATTCTCTTCTATACTTGCCAATGTGGAGAACAAAATAGTTTTTTAAGAATGAAGAAGTATATATATCCATTCTGTATTTTACGTGCAGCAGAATTATCTTCCATAGGGTTTTTTGTGTATTCACAAGGTGATATTTGTATTGTAAAACAATAATGGTGAAGGAAATAAAAAGGCTTTTAAAATTTTGTTGTTTTAAATCTTTGTAAAGTTATTATTCCAGAGAATATACTGATATCTTAACAGCTTACCTAGACCATAAATTAATCAAAACGCACTTTTTAATAAAAACTGATACTTTAAATGAATGCCTATTATTTCTAATGTGTTCAAATTCTTCACAAAAGTCATAAATGAAGTCATTAAAGCAAGATGAAAAACCAAGTTTTTGGAATTTCTTCACTGAGTTGGAGGCAGTGTACTTAATAATCATGTTTCTTTTCCCTTGAGATTCCTTAAAGTGTACTCTAACCTCTACAGATTGAATGAATTTTTTAAAATATATAAAAAGAATCACAGGTAACTTAAATTCAAACTGCAGACTACTGTTTACCAACAATTTTGAATTCTCTATTTCTCAGTCAAATTGCTGGCTTAACCTTTTTCCCCTGTAACTGGAACTAATAGAGCTTTTCCAGTTTACATGGGAAGGAAAAGTATCCGAAATGAGAAATGCAGTAATAGCATTTTGATAATCGATGGTAATGCAAACTAACTCTTTAAAAAGAAAAAAAAGTGCTATTATTGCTGATTTGGTAAAGGAAGATGGGAACAGGGGAGGCTTGTCTTTATTGGACAGTCTGTCCAGGGAGGCTCAAAGTGTAAAACTGGGAAGAATTCATGTGTGGGGCTTTGGGTTTGTGTCTCATTTGGAGAAAATGTGGTGCTATTTTAAGGCAAATTGAGCAAAATTCTAGGATAGGTTTGTATTTAACTGTTTCACTAACTTTACTGACCGGTGCAGTGTACTGAAAGGGAAAGTAACATGGTAATGAAAATGAATTATTGGCACATGGTAAAATTAGGGTCTTTTTTTCTAAGTCAGAAGAGTTCTGTACAAAAAATTCAGTATTATAAGTTTACATACCACATATGTACCAAGAAATTCACTTGCTGATTGCGTTTCATTGCCTGACTGCACTGATTCATGAATGGATATATCTTGCAGCCCCCTATTCTGCAAATCGCAGGAAGGACAAAAAATAATCTTACAGTATGCTTGATAATTCCTGCCTGAATGAGGACATGTGCTTTTTTTGTCCTTTAGTTTGGTAACCAAAGCCATAGACAGAAGCTTCTTTATTTTGCTTTCTTTATAAGTTAGGCATCTTACATGTATTACCTTGTTAACCCTCATACAAGGTTAGTTATTCCCTTTTTACAGGAGGTGATTCAGATATGTGATAGAACTTTCCTAAGGACAAGCAACTGGTAAGTAGTGAAAATCTAACTGGAGTCCAAGTGTCTCCCCTCTCCTCACCACTGCCCCTACCCACCCAAATGCTGTGAGCATTAATTCCCCAGTAATGAGTCTGCAGTGGGAGAAATCTGTCTTGTTGTGGTAACACTTAGGTTGAGGATAACTCTTATTGTGAACTGAGAAGAAGGAAATGAGACTAGTTTTGCCAGTTTCCTAATTGCTATGTTTTATTTGCATCCCAAGCAAATACCTAAACTGATAAATTTGATAAATATCTTAGACTTTATAAATATCATATAAAATGAGAATATCTGCTAGCTTTAATTTGGCCATCATTATACAAAAAATCAACCAGTTTTTGAGTTAACTAGGAAATGGATCCTTTAATACTGATATACTCTGTCTTTTTTACCCTTTGGTCAGAAAACTTACTTCGAACAAAAAAAACTGCTAACTTGAAATTCTGCTTATCAGCACCTAGAAATATTTAACCTTTCTGCTGGTTCAGAGTAGTCAGAAGAAAGTTAAGTGATGCCTGCCCTCCAACAGCCCAGACTCTAGCTCCCACCAGAGGTCAGAGATGGGCATGATCAGAGAGACAGAGTGTAGAAGTTGCAAGGAGAAAAGGACACTGGAGCTGGGCCCCAGCAGATGAAAAGGATTTAGATAGCGGAGGAGGCAGCAGCATTCCAGAAGAGTGGTTAAAGGACAGTGCAAATGGCTCTGGCTTACTATTGGTGAAGAGAGTATGGTGTGAGGATTTAACATGAATTAATGTTCATTGCACATAAGAGAAAACCTCTTAGTTCTTGAGTGCTGGCATGGCACAGTGGTATAGTTTAACATCTGATTGAGAAAATACATGCTGTAAATTTAGAAATGCTCAAGAGAATCTGTGGCTTATTAATCACAATAGCACATGTGTAACATTTGGTCTATAGGCATAGTACTTATTTACAGGGGCTATTCTATCAAATATACCAAGCTTGGTGAATGTAAAGACTTATGGTCTCCTGAAAATTCTTGGGAAGTTCACTGAAGATGTTAAGAAGTGATCAAATAAATAGTCTGTATTTTCAAAGTTTAGCAAACATGGGGGTGGGAGAGCGGGTTGGAGTTCAGATCCAAAGGCCCATGCAACCTCCAGTGTTGAAAGACACATGGGGCATGGCTCCAGGGAGCAGTAATGGCATTCCAGTTGAGGATAAGAAAGCCTCTGACACACAAGAAGGGGCCAGTCCAAAGTCCCCTCCTAGTCCCATGGTGGCCCAGAAGTTCATGTATTTTGATGCTCTGTTGTTAGGTACATACACATTAGGATTGCCATGTCTTCTTGGAGAACTAACCCTTTTTGTTATGCCATCTCTCTTTATTCCTGATAATCTTCCTTAATGTTAGCATGCTATATTTTTCTCCACCCCTTTATTTTTTATCTCTCTGGGTCTTTATATTTAAAATAGGTTTCTTATAGACAGCTTATAATTGCATCTTGTTCTTAATCTATACTGACAATCTCTGTCTTTCAATAGGTATACTTGGCTTTTTGCATTTAAAGTTTAATTGGCATATTTGAATTAACATCTACCATGTTTGTAATTCCTATTTGTTGTATTTGGTCTATTGTCTTCCTTTTCTGCCTTCCTCTAATTTTGAGCATTTTATGATTCCATTTTATCTCTTCCCTTTGCATACCAATTATTATTCTTTTTAAAAAGATTTTATATCCCTCAACAAAGCTGAAAAAATTTAGTGGTTGCCTTAGAGTTTTCAATATACAGTACATTTTTACCTAATCCAAGCCTGCTTCAAATAATACCATGCCACTTCAAGTGTAGTACAGGTACCTTATAATTGTATTTCCAATTCCTCCAACCCTTAGAATGTTGCTGCCATTCATTTCACTTGTCCATATGTTGTAATCACCCAATACATTGTTACTGTGATTACTTTGAACAAGTAGTTATCCTTTAGGTCAATTAAGAGTAAGAAAAATAAAAGATTTCATTTTCATTTATTCTCTAGTGCTCTTCTTTTCTTTATATAGATCCAAGTTTCTAATCTATATCATTTCCCTCCTGCCTGAAGAAATTCCTGTCCCTTGCAGGGCCTGTTGGATGGTGATGACTTCCCTGGTTTTGTTTGTCTGAGAAGGTTTTTTCTTCACTTTTGAAGGATACTTTTGCTGGATATAGAATTCTAGGTTGGTCATCTTTTTCTTTCAACATTTCCAATATTTCATTCCATTCTCTTCTTGCATTGTTACTCACAAGAAGTTGGCTGTAATTTTGTTCTTGTTCCTCTGTAGGTAATGTGCTGTTTTTCTCTGGCGTCTTTAAATTTTTTTTCTTTGGTTGGTATTCTGCACTTTGAATATGACATGTCTAGGTGTAGTTGTTTTTGTTTTTATTTATTTTGATGTTTGTTGAGCTTCCTGGATCTGTAGTTTTGGGTCTGTCATTAAGTTGGGAAAGTTTTCAGTCATTATTATTTCAAATATTTCTTCTCCATTTTCTCTTCCTGGTATTCCCATTATGCATATGTTACACCTTTTGAAATCGTCCCACATTTCTTGGATTAAATCTGTCTTTTAGTGGGTTTGTGTTTCTAGTGTGGTATTATTGTTCTAGTGGCTTATTGTTCACAAGTGTGGTATTATTCCCCCATCCCCATCTCTTATTCCTTTCCCTGACTGCAGAATTCCCTATTTTCTTTGAAGCCTGACCTCTGTTGAGGATGTTTTTTTCCCTTAAGTCAGATGGGAAGGGCAGAAGGCTGGAGTAGGAGGAGCAACCTTCAGGAGTTTCTCACTCACACTAAGTCTACATTCCACCCCCAGCAATTCATCAAAGTTACCATGTAAGTGTCCCTACTAGGTTATGGCTCTAGTAGCTCCTCTGTATAAACAGATCTGTGATTCTGCATGTTCCTATCTCTCCATATTTGGGGGTGGTGGTTGGATCTGAAACCCTACTCCTATAATGGGTCCAAGAAAGTCATTTTTCAGTTTGCCCAGTTTTTCTAGTTGCAAGGATGGGAGTGATGAGTCTCAAGCTGTTTACATATTGAAGCTGAAACCAGAATTTCTTGGTGACCCAGTTTTCAAGGTCAAATAAATTTGGGAGACAATGAATAAGCTGTTATCTGTTGAATGTCCTTAATGGCTGGATGCACAGATTTGTGTCCTAACTACAACTGAAGAATTAAAAATGGCTATTAGAGTCTACTTTAATGACTTCCAACTCAACACACAAGAGATTAAGAAGAACATGAGGAAAGAACATTGGATTGGACAATGGAGGGGACACATTCAGGTATTTCTAATTAGCATGCATGGGGAACTTTGAGGTCATTCTCTAGGTTTCTTAACTGTAAGAGCTAGAGCCTTTCCTATGCTCTCTTACAGAAGATGTAGGACGTAGCCTAGCATTAAAGCAAAGCTCAAACTCTAGGACTGCTCCTGAATAACTTTTTTTCTTTCTTTTGACTTCTTTAGCTGTCTGAAAGCACTGTGGTATATGCCAGGCTGGTGCCTGGGAAAGAGTTGTCAGGAACATTGGTTAGTAACAAAGACAGTTGCTTATAAGGAACTAAAGAACACTAAGTCAAAATGTCAGGCACCTATAGTCCAGAATGCTTGGCCTGTTTATGTCAAAGTTAGGGTGTAGAGTATCTTCTATTTGTTTAAACAATTGCTTTCTTCTCATTTTTCTGATGAGCCTTTGTTTGTCTGTTTGTTCATTTGTTTGTTTTGGCTTGGACTGAGGTAAGTTCTAAATACCTTTACTTGGTGAGCCAAAGCATTTTTCAGCATGAATAGGAAATAGCAAGGTTGTTACCTTGTAGATATCCCAACCCATGTTGTTCTTTGCAATAACTTCAACCAGGCTATTACACTTTACTTATTTCACAACTAGGGCTTTGTCCATCTCTCTCCTGAGTGTGAGTCCAAGATCCAGTAGTGCTTAGAGAGATGTAATTAGTCACATCGAAATATAAATCCAGAGTACTTCTTGAGAGGATATGAAGCATCTGAATCATTGCTGGAGTAATGTAGCCTAGAGACATCCTGATCCTACCAAGCAGCTCTAGTTCATACTTTCTCAAATAGAAGCCCTTAAAATCAGTGTTACCATCTACTTTTATGCCATTTTGGAGTGAAAACTATGCAACTATGAAAACGATGAACTCTGAAGATCATAGTAGATTGGACACATACCTGCTTGTAGGAACCAAAAGCCTTGGGAATGGATAGACAGGAACATAACCGATTCAAAGGAAATGTCTTCTTTCTGGGAAGTGAGCTAAGCACTTTCTGTTGTTTAACTTTTATATTAGGCATATGATGAAGATTTGGTAGTTGAAAGGATCAATGAATGAATAGCTCCATTATTTTATGAAGAATGAGAGTAATTGCATAGGAGGAAAAAGAAACTCCAGGAGAAAATAGAGAAAGTATGGCACATCGATAAAGGTATGGGTTGGGGCCTCAGAGGTGGGTTCAAATGCCAACTCGGCTGCTTATAAGCACTGTGCCCCTTGGCATAGTCCCAGTTTCCTCATTACAAAACGGATGATTTTACCTATGTTGTGATGCAATGTGGGGCCATGATGAGGCATGCGTACAAGTTAAGTGCTAAGTAAACAACCACCATCATTATAGGGAGGAAATGAGAGAGAGAGAGAGATAGAAAGGAGACCCTGTCCAGACAAGAAGATGTCTGCATAGATGAAACGACTGGCCCTGGCCAGGAAGAGCTATACTGGTTAAGAAACCAAATCCCGACTCAGCCTTTATTTGAACCTCTGAGTATGTATGTCTTATCAGTAATTTGAACCTATTCACATCATATTACCTTTGTGGAATACTTGCTCTTGCATTCTGGACATCTGGTGTAGGTGCTCAATTGTTGCTAGAGCATCAGCTGACTTTAAAATAACATGACTCGGTCATCTTGTATGATGAGTTAGGGTAGCAATGAAGCAGAAATGTGCACAGCTACCATTATTTATTGGTGCTTGGAGTCTTTTCCTCTGGCCAGCTCTGTGCTGTCACATGGAGGAACTGGTAGTGTTTGATTGCTTTCTGCAAATAGTATTTATCAGTATGAGAGGGGAAGGGAAGAGAAGGTTCAGCCAAAGCATTCTTTTTTTAATAAAGAGCCTGTGATCACAGAAAGGCACATAATCAGTTTTCCCATTGGGATGCGTAGCAATGTTCCCTGATATTTTAGGATGTTGTAGCAAAAAAAAATTTTTTTTTGGAAAAAGCATGATCTGTGAAAATGAATGTTTGTTTTGAAGGCTTCTCTGAAATCACTGGCTTTGAGTTTCAAGAGGCTACAAGTAAATTATTGCCAGGTTTATGGGAGGTGTGTTCATTACAAGCTTTATTGGCCAAGGGAGGCTTTAGACCTCTGTTTGATGGTAGGCTGTGACAGGTTAACAGCCTGGGTAAGAAATGAGGGGATACAGTGTGTTTGCCACGCAAACTTCCTTTTCCCAGAAAATAGTACAACCTTTTCAAGGAGCCTTGCAGGCTTCATACCAGAGGCAGATGGATTTGCAGGCATTCACTACCTCCATTTCCCCACAGGCTCCAGGGGTGAACATGTAAAACAAACGCCTTAGAAAAGAACTGTGTCCAATAATGCAGCTGCCCTATGTCTTCTTTGGAAGCGTCGCTGGCCCCAGATTCTGGAGCACATTTCTGTGCTCACGAGCTGACACCAGAAGTCTCCGGGGTGCTTCCTCTCCCTTCCGCTGCAGCTTATAGTGGATGCTTTGAACAGACTGGGCCAAGTGGCTGCCTAATGACATGTCCCCTGGGGCTCTGAGATCCTGAGCCCAGAGGGGAGCAACTACAGAAGGGCAGGGGAGTTGAAGCAAGGTCTTGTTCCTTCTTGTTGCACAATCCTCTGTACCCACTGTGCCCAACACAGCAAAAGTTATTGGGGGTGGGGGTGGCGATATGCTACTTCCTTCAGGAGAGAAAATGTCAATGCATTCAGCACACATAACCCCCACATACTATTAAGATTCACCAGTTAAGTGTGAATTCCAACAAAAAGTTGCCAAATTTAGATGGAAGGTATCTGAAATGTCACTTTAACACATGGTGAGTGTGGAGAACTGACAATTTGGCTTCCGGTAGATCTGGGCTATCGAAACGGCTTCATTTCTCAAGATGTTCAGAGCTTAATCACCAATTAAAATCAGTAACAACAATGAATTTGCCCAGGCTCTAGGAAATTCATGTTCTTCTTAGGAAGGAAGGGAACCCAAATCCAAATTTTTTCATTTGACAGAAATGATGAGGAACTGATAGCAATCTTCCTACTGCTGAAAGGAGGTCAGAGCAGGAAAGGCAGCCAAGCTCCCAGAGAGACCCGTTGGTTTCTGTTCTGATTTAGAGCTGCTTGTTTCATATGCCCAGGACTGAGGGGGATGAGCTAGCAGGACTGGCTGCAGCTCAGAGCTTGAGAGTCATTGGGCAGTGGCCCTGGACAGCAGAGGAACGTTAGTTACTGGAGAATGCAAAGTTGTCTGCTTCCCAGTTCTCATTTCCCTTTCTCTTTGGTCTTGATGGGTGAGAAAATCAGTTAGGGAAGACACACATGCACACATACACAAGTAAATTCAGCATTCTTACCAGTATATTTCAGGCTCTGATAAATCTTCCCTTAAAGAAGTCTTCTTAAATTTCATTAAACTAGTATTTTCCAAATTTATTTGGCCTTGAAACCTGTTTTGTACAACCCTTTTTCCTTTTAACATTTTATGAAACTTTTTAAGTGTACACCAAGTTAAGAATTTCACAATGAGAATGCACACAGACACCACCTTGTTTCTGCCATTATTTTATTAACTTGCTTTATCACAAAGCAATCTATTTGTCTTTTTATTCATCTATTAATTCTTTTAACACATTTCAAAGTACGTATCAGTTCATTTCTCCCTAAGTGCTTCAGCATTCAGATCATTAACTAGAATTCAAAACTGGTTCACATTTTTTGAAGTAAAATTTATACACAAGGAAATACACAAGACTTAAGTGTGTATTTGCTGTTTTGACAAATGCATGCACCTGTGTAACTCAAGCACTTATAATGATATAGAATATTACTATAGCCCTAGAAAGTTCCCTTCTGCTCCTTCCCAGTCAATCCTGGCCAGCCCTTTACCCTACTACCCGAAGAGGCAAACACCTACTATATCTACCCTCTCTTTTTCCACCATTGATTTTTTTTTTCCCATCATGTACTAGGTAAGTACTTTTTGTGTTTGGCTTATTTCATTCTATATAATATGCTCAGATTATGTGTGCTGATAATTCATTCCTTTTTATTAGTAATATTTGATTGAATAAAAGCACAGTATGTTTATCCACTCTTCTATAGACTGATAACTGGACTGTTTCCAAGTTCCAGATGTTATGAGTAAAGCAGCTTAGAGCATTATTATAAACATTTTCTCTGTGTGTGTACATGTGTGTGTGCACATGTGTGCATGTATGTATATGTTTTCATTATTTGTGAGTAAATATCCAGGTGTGGGATTGCTGGATCTTGGGTAGGTGTATGTTTAATTTTATAAGAAATTACCAGGAAATTGCTTCTAGGGAATTTGTCTTGCTTCAGGGTGAAAATATGCCTTTCCTGTGGGCAAGGTTGTGCCTAAATATAATGCCCAGAGCTTCTGCCGCTCTGAGGACAGCAATGACCATGGAAAGGAGGTGGGTCCTTAATGAATTGCTGGACACCAGGCTACCCAACTCAGAGCTGCCTGCCTTGGCTTCTTATGTGCGTTAGTGACATTCCTTATCATTTAAGTCACTTTGAGTCAGATACTTTTTAAAAATCTACAGAGTAGAAATATTTTTATAAACATTACTGAAGTATTACATACATACACAAAAGTACATGCAGGTTATTTCACAGACTCAATGTGCCTAAGTAATTGGCTTCCAGATCGGGAAACAGCCTTACCAGTATCAGAGTGGCCTTGAGAAAATGGGGCTGTATCACACATTATCAAAATCAGAAGCGAAAGAATAAAGTTTGAGGCCCAGTGGAGTTCTGTTCAATTCTACCAAGATTTAAGGAAGAGATTATACCAAATCTCTACAAAAATGAAATTAGACTTCCCCATCAGAAATCCCTCCCTCTTCCTCAAGTTTCTGTCCCCTAGCTTCTCTCTCCCCCAAGCCTCTCACGGCCACTCTAAAGACAGGTTTCTCTTTCAGATTCTCTCTCCAAATTCCTCTCAGTTTGTACACTTCATTCAGCTAAGCTACAGCCTTGTCATCGGCTAAAATAGTAATCCTTGACTGTCCTCATGTTGTCCTGGGTGCAGGGTGAGGGAAGTTGGAAGGAGGCACAACCATAATAAAGTAACCCTGCAAAGAGCTTATTGTCGTCATTGATCAGGTTACAACTAGGGGTCAGAAAATAAGTCATGTCACTTACCAGCTGCATGGCTTTGGACGTGTGGTTACTTGAACCTTGGAGGTTATTTTCTTTGTGAAATGGATAGAGTAACAGTAGCTACTTTATAGGGCTGTTTTGTGGATTGAATGTAAAAGGATTACATGTATTAAGGAAGGGGTAGCCAGGGTCATGCTCTGGGGTTCATGGCATAATTTTTTCCAGTTTCCACCCTGAGCAGGAAGGGGTTCTTCCCACCAAACACTGGCAGCTGAAGCCCTGCAGGTCCCTGTGTCACAAGGCCACATGCAGACCCAGATGGGGCCACTTGCTGCTTGCACCATTCAGCTCTCCCAAGACTGGCATGGAGGCAGCACCAGCTTGTGCAGGGCTTATGACAGAAAGCATGTTCTCTTCTAGAAATCAGTCAGACTATAAGGATGCCAGTTAGAGTAAACTTTGAACAATTGCATGTGAAAATAATCTGCAAATACTATTTTTGGCTTTTTGTATAGGATACACCACCCCTGAGCCAATCCCATGTGAACAAAAAAGGGATCATAGAAGACAATTAGCCAACTGTAAATGAAAAAGAATTTGGATGCATCAGAACAGATTCAATGATTAGGGCTACTCTTCTCAGAGGCTGACCTTTAAAGATACTTAAATTAATTGGATATTAAATTGTTCAACAGTATTTCCCAAAGTCCATCCGCTAGTCTATAGCTGACATGACTTTTCCCCCATAACTATTTACACCTGTACTATTATTTAATTAAAATTTTTCTTTCACTGAATTCCTTACCAATTGCTTTAGCCTCACTTTATAATTTGTATGTCTAATTCACATCAAAACTAATAAATAACTATCAAGAGAGAAAGTGCCTATTCTGTACCACTTCAAAACTTATCACCCTTTGGGATATACTTTTGTCTATCGTTGTCCTTGTGGATATTAGATCACATCCAACCAATTCCAGCAAGTCATTTTCATGAGGTCTTGAGCTAAAGAATCCCTCCAGAACTGTTTTGCAGAGATGCCCAATGCTTGATTCTCTTTACCCAAACCCACTTCTTTCACACTCTTCTCCATTTCAGCAAAGGTCAACTCCACTCTACCATTCTTCAGCCTGGAGGGCTTTGGACTCATATTTGACTCCAATTTCTCTCTCATTCTTCTAAATCAGACAAGCAGTCCTGTTGGCTTGGCCTTCAGAACACATTCATATTATGACCACTTCACATCATCTCCACTGCCAGCCTTCTAGTCTCAGTCTCTGGCTTGGATACTGCCGACACCTCCAAATTAGTCTCACTGCTTCTAAAGGTGCCTCACTGTAGTGTGTGCTCCACAGAGAGTCTAGGTGATAGATAGTAAAAGTAAGCTTTCTAAAGGCCAAATAATACCACTGCTCTGCTCAAAAATCTCTGACTTCCCATCTAATTTGAAGCAAAATCTCAAGTCCTGACCTTGATCTCCAAGGCCCTTCCTGGCCATCCTCCATACCTTCACCCCGCATATCATGAGCACATTTCTGACTGCTCCTTCTTTCACTCTGTCTGCCTAAGTCGCCCTAGACATCTTTTCTTTCTTCGACCCATCAAGAACACCTTGTCTTGGTACCTTTATATCCACTAGTCCTTTTTATTGGATGCTTTTTTCTCAGGCATAAGCATGATGTAAACTTTCTTCCCACTTCCTTCTGGTCAGTTGAAATAGCACCTCACCAGAGAGGACCTCTCTGCTTATACTATATGAAATAACCTTCTTATTATTTTGCTTTCTTCTTCTTCTTAGCATTCATAACCTAATACATGATATTTTATTTCATTTTTTTTTTGTCTTCCTCCATGTAGAATGAAAGCATCATGAAAAGGAGGACTTTGTTTCATTGACTACTCTTTAGCAGGGCCTAAAAGGGTGCCTGGCAAATAGTGGGCCCTTAAATACATGAATACTGGATTGGATAGATAATACCTGACCACCACAGTCAAGATTCTGGTGCCTAGAAAGAACACCACCAGGTGGGGGGCACCACCTCCCCCAGCCCCTTCCCCTCCACCTTGTAGATAGGCTTCATGTTTCATGGATAGTGTTCTTATTGATAAACAAATTCATTCATTATTATATGTGGGTTACAAAGAGATATAGTGATGTAAAAGGAACTAGGGTCAGGTAGAAGAGGAAACTCCCTATTAAAAAAATTATAATTCAGCACCAGAATTACAAAGGATCAGACTACTCCAAGATTTAAGTGGGTAGAAAGGTCAGAGGGAGCTTCTTGAAAAATACAGATCCTACCTGGGGTCCTGCAGGAAGATATTTATTGTGTTTGCCATACAACAAGTTACTCCAAACAGGGGCTTAAAATGACAACCATTTTATTACGGCTGATGGCTTTGTGGGTCAGGAATCTGGGCAGACCTCGGCTGTGCTATACGTTCTGTTCCATATGGTGTTGACGGTGCTCCGTGGTGCTCAAATGGTGGATGGACTGTTTGTAGTCTAATCCAAGACCAATTCACTTGCATATCCGATCGGGATGCCTAGAAGGAGGAGTTCAGTTGGAATTGTGAGCAAAGCACCTACACGTGGTCTCTCCAGCACAACAGTTTCAGGGGTTCCAGACTTTGTACACAGTGACTCAGAGTTCTATTAAAACCAGACAAAGGGCCCCAAACTGCTTATGCTAAACCCTACACCGCCAAACTAAGACTTAACTCAGTTACCGTTTTGGCTCTCCTGGAAATGGAATCATAAACCAGTCAGTGAGGAATTGCCTAATCAGCACTAGTTAAGAAATTCGCCTGATACACCCCAGCCATCCCGTGAAAGAGAGTCGCCTTGCAATGATTAACCTGCTTTTCTACCTACTGTAACTTTCTTGTTCCTGCTTCTTCCTTCTTATAAAAGTCTTTCATTTTGTACATCTCCTCCACACTCCTTTCTCTCTGCCAAATTAGATGCACCCTGCTACATGGATTGTTGAATGAAGTCAGTAATATCTTTAAAATGTACTCAGTTGAGCTTTGTTTTTTAACAGTTCCAAGGACGAGCGTTCCAGGAAACATGCAAGAGGCAATCTGCTGAGCTGCGTGGCCTTCTGTGACCCAGCCTCGGAAGTCACAGGCATTTCTTCCTTGCTCTTGTTAGTCATCACAAGCAATCACAAACCTACCGAGATGCCAGGGGAGATGACATTGTTCCCATTTTTCCTCGGACGAAGGGTGAAAGAATTTGCAGCCCTGTTTTCAAACTGCTTGAGTGAGGTAAAACTCAGTGAAGAGGTGAGCGAGTAGTTAGGAAAGTGTTTTGGGCTGGGATAAAAGTTTGAGCAGGGGTGGGATAGGACAAGTGGATTTAGGAGCCATAGAGTTGAGACTCATGTGCTCAGAGTGGGAGACTCACCAGGAGGAATGTCACAAAGATAAAGGAAAGGGCTTGGGCTGGATGAGTTGGAATACCTGGTGAAGGGGTCTAGTCTTTGTTCTGTAGACAAATCGTGTTTAAACTGTTCTGTTTTACATATCCTTCAAAGAATTTTGAAAAATACATATTTAGGTTGGCACCCAATTTCCCCACCCCACCCCCATAATTTAAAAATAATTGCACAGTTCAGCAGTTCTCTCTACATGGCTGTTCCATTTTCTTCTTTCAATAACATTCAAGGTCACTGTGGGTGTCTTCCTCCAAGTCTGTGCCTGGAGTCTGGAGGGCCACACCTGGAGAAGGTTTCCTAGGCCAAGAATGGAACTGGTGCATATCACTTCTGCTCCCTTTCCACAGGGCAGATCTCAGTTATGCGGCTATCCCTGCCTGCAGGGAAGGCCAGGAAGAAGAGATGAGCACAAATTTTGTGGAATAGCTAGCAGTTCTTGCATAGAACATACGAAAAGCATTCAGTACAGGTGCTGGCATTCAGTAAGCATTCAATGCTGCTGGTATTGTGAGCACCATTGCTATTGTTACATGTTTAGTCTACAGGCTATGTTTTATGCACAGATGGGTTTGCACTCCCTTTGCTGGAGTTTGTAGGCCTCCAAGGCAGATGCACAAGGAGGCTCCAGAGTCTTAGAGCCCAATTAGTAGCTAATAAACCTCAGCTGGCAATTGCACGCCAGTCAGTGGGAGGCAGGGGAAAGCTGTGTGGTAAGTTCCTGCCCCAGATTCCTGCACAGTGCCTGCCTGCCTTCAACAATGTGTTTCCTATCCAACACTTGTGCCAGCTCTCCCTGCCTTACACCCAGCTTCTACTTCTCTGTGAGCCCCAGGGTGGACTCTATGTTGCCTCAAGAAAACTGGGGACTTGCCCTAGGCTGAGAGGCAAATTTGTGTCCCTGTATAGTGCCATTCTAAATGACCCAACAATAACTGGAGAAAGAGCACTAGTTGTCTTTAAGAATTCTAGGCTTTTGTGCTTCCTGCTTTGTGCCCTGAGTGGAATATTGTGGACTTCAAAGACCTGATTGAAAGTCTTTGCTTTCTTCTCCCTGTCTTTGATACCTGCTAATCTGGACCTCAGAAGGTTAGAAGAATGAATTTTTCCCCTGGGGACCTTAGTAACCATGTAGATTAAAACAGGCAATCCCGCAGGAAATTGATGTTGGTTTCGCCTGGGAAGGACAGCGGGAACTGTCTTATTTGCTTTCCAAAACGACTAAGGTGACTATGTGATGAAAGAGTTTTCTCCTCTAGTTACAGCCTTTCTAGAAAAGTGGGAGTATCCCCTCTCCCAGAGCTTAACTCATTCATCTAAATGGTCCTACCTTACATCTCTGGGCTGACGCGTCCTGCAAAATCTCTCAGTGGTGTGCCATTGATGTGGTAGAGAAGAATTTAATATTTTCTGAATCCAATAGGAGAAGCAGGTCAGTCCAAGAAAATGAATGACTCCTCCCTGGGCTGTGTGCGTGCAGGGCGCAACATAAGGAGTTCCCCGGTGTGACCTTCTGAGGACGGTGCAGGGGTTTGCCCAGAAGCAGGTTCAGCAGAGGTGCATCCTGCCCCACGCATGAGTCAGCACTCAAGTTGTCAGGTTGGCCAGCCTGGGCTTCCCTGGTGAGCGCATCCAGCCTCTGAGAGGTAGCATGCAGCACTGCTCAGAAGAGCAGGGGCCACGGACACAGCAGCGTCCTGGCATTCGGGCGTGCAAGGAGGAATGACATGCGGTTTTGAAGCAGCTGCGTAGCAGGTCTAGGTACATAGCTTTGCTCTGATTGATAGTGTTTTGTTTTCTCCCGAGGGAACAAAGCAATGGTTGTTCGTGTTTGCGAGCGGGATCCCGGAGACGTTGAGAAGGAACAGATGTTGGTGAGCCTGCTGTTTTATCATGAAAATAAGCAATAGGGGTGGGGGCTGGGGGGAGCAGGTCCTTCATACTCATTCGTGTTTCTCTTGCAATGGCAGAGATTCTCTAGTTCCATCTGACTTGCAGTGCTGTGTGGTCAGGTCATTTAAATGTCACAGTTACAGTGGAAATCAAAAGGTATCCTTTGCTTGCTCTTTCTGTACATCTTCAGAGCTACATTCAGATGTATGGATTTGGTTTGAAGAGTCATTTGCTGAATCGGTGAAGCCAAGTGGCAGAAATCCATTTTCCTACCCTATTTTGGAAAGCTAGTTTCCTATCATCAGGCTTAAAGCGCAGACTTCTCTAAATTCGGCATATGCCTGACTGACAGCAGCAGCATCTTGGATATGGTTTTTTCTCTCCTACAAGCTGCCAACTTCCATCTCAGGTGTGTGCAGCGTGGCCTGAAATACCCTTTGGCATCCCAGCTCTTCCAGTGAGTCTATCTGACTGGGTCACCCTGGCCTTCGCATCCCTTTGTATGACTTTTCCTAGTCTATTGATGAAAAAAATATCTGAAATCCAGAGTAGATTCAAACTATCCCCAAAGGCTTGCGTTCGGTGTAATTCCTAAGGATATAGCAAAGTTTGTCTGGATATCACTCCATCTCCACTCTGGCAATGCCTTGCCACCCCTCACCTACCTGACGGTGATGGCATCGCTGGTCCAGGTGCTGGGGCCGCCATAGCAGCAGTCAGAAGATGTGAATTCAATACCCGTGTCTGCAACTTAGTTCTTGGAACCTCAGTGAGCCTAGTTGTTTCATTTGCAAAACTGGGATTCTGCACGTGAACATCTGAAGTGGTGCTGGTGACACAGAGAGGAATAGGATGAGACTCTAACAAGAAACCACCAGTGGAGAAATGCTCATTCACTAGTAAGTACCACAGTAGGAGAGTGCATAAAGGTTAAGAGGAAGAAATGCACTCATCATTAATTCTCTTTGGGGGACAATGTTCTGATAATGAACATTTTTTCAGCATTCTCCAGTTTACAGAGCAATGCCACACACTTTCTCTCTCTATTGCCTCCACAATCCTGTGACATAGATTCTTGGTAGGAGCATGAGAGGCATGCCCTTATCCCTGTCACCTTTGCTAAAAGGACACAGTTGTGCTCCAGAAGTGATACCTGGAAACCTTTCCTCACTGGTCAAAGCAGAGATGCCAGGAGCTGGCTCTTACAAATAGCACCTTTCCAAAGCCTTTCTGCAGGAGGCCTTTGCCAGTCTCTTTCATTTTCCCTCTCAGAGAAGGAAGTGTTTACTTCTCTGCTGAGAGACAAGTTCAAGTCAACAATAGGCAAGAAAAGTAGAGAACATACCTGATCTCTAGTGCAAATACACTGTTGAGAGGGAGGGAAGGAATGAAGTAGACCCTCTCTGAGGGCAGGCACGGGAAGCTCTCCTAGCATGGGGGAGGAATGGGTACCCTTGAAAAACTGGTAATAGTAACTTTGAGATGGCGAGGTATCCATGCCTAGGATCAAGACTGTGAAGCAGGAGGCCAGTAAGCCCCACATCACTGGATTTGAGTGTCAGAGATCATCCTGCCAAAAGGAATTCTGACACCCAGGCTCCCGGCAGCAAAGGACGCTTCTGGCTGCGACCCTAAGTTGTAACCACTCACCATTGGCATGAGGGAATGTATCCCATTTGGCATGAGGGAATGTATCCCAAATTTCTCCAGAAAGGTGGGGTCCGATAACAGTTGCATCCATGGTTCATGAGGCTTTTCCTCGCACCATACTGAGAACAGCTTCACTCACAATAAGATGCTTGAAGAGAAGGGAAGAGGGTCAGGGGTCAGTCACCATCAGATTATGGCAGCCATAGAAGCCACAAGAGGGCAGTGCAGAATGGTACTGGTGATGGTGCAGGAGAAGGTCAATGTCTGCTTAGGAGGGTGACATGAGCCTCCTGGGATTCTGCCAAGAGATGGGGTCCCTAAGGGCCTCAAAGAATCTTCTGGATGGGGGAATGGGAGAAATGGGTGAAGAGCATAAAGAGGTACAAACTTGCAATTATAAGATCAATTAGTCATGGGAACTTAAGTACAGCATAAGAATATAATCAATAACTATTGTAATAACTTTGTTGACAGATGCTAACTACACTTACCATGGTGAGTATTTCAGAATGTAGATAATTGTTGAATCACTATGTTGTACACCTGAAACTAATATAATATTGTGTATCAACAGTATTTCAACTTAAACATTGAAGAAAGAGAAATAAATCTTAATCCAGAACCCATGCTCTAAGCCACGTTTTTTTATCATCTCCCTGCAAGGGGCATGGCTAGATTCAGGTCCTCTCCTCTGAACATGGGCCACCACTTCTGTTGTATGAAAAACCATCTTTAAGTTAGTCTTTCCCACGTTTCATTAGGTCAGAACTTCCTTCAGACATGGAGTGCAGGTTGGAAGAGGAATCAGGAAACTCCAGGTTTCTGGGCGTGCAGCCATGGCCCACTGTACAGGAGTCATTCCTTCCAACTGTTTCTTATGCAAAAGAAAAACAAAACTCTTTGACAACCACTTTTCCTTTCTTCCTCTTCTGGGTTCTACCAGGAATCTTGAGCAATGTTGTAATATTTTTAGGGGAAATAAATCTGTTTCTCTCCCACACACATTCTTTGAGTGTTGGAATCTTGAAGAAATGCTATATTCAGGAGATTTTTGGATTTTGTTATAGTTACAAGCTTTCGCCTCAGCCCTCATTCTAATGATTTTAGGCCTGGTATTGACACTCAGAACTTCAACTGGATCCATTTTCTTCTTTCCTTCATAATCAGTTGGTTTTTCCCAAGTTTCCTTTTTTGGTTAATGGGATAATAGTTCTCTCTTAACCTTAAAAAATTTGTTTTTGACCTCCCCTTCCTGCACTGAGCAGGTGTCAAATTCTGGTGACATACTTCACAACACTTCTTGAACATATTCCTCCTTTCCATTTCCATTGCCACCTCCATGTACTACCTTTCTTCCCCCTCAAACGGGGTCTCACCTTTTAAATGGCCACCAGTGTCTACCACCCCAGGATGGCCATTATATTCCACTTTGTTTACTTTCTCCACCTCCTTCTATGCCATTAAAGCACTAAGCTGAGAAGAATTTGGAAGATTGATCTGGGTTTCTCAAGGAAAATTTGCTTGATCGATTAGTGATGTCTGCCATGACCAAGGGATAGGAAAGAAGCATCTTTTTGTAGCCTTTCCTCTCCCTGCTCCATTTTCCCCACTTTCATTAGGTGAATGCAAAATGCAGCTCTATTTATATTTTTATCTTACTCAAAAACATCCAGGGACTCTTTACTGCCTTCAGTAAGTTAAAATTCCTCAACCTGGCGTTTTTAGAACTTTCAGGTTCTGCCTGTAACTTACCTTCTCAGCTGCATCTTTCATTGTTCCCCTACAAAAGCCTACATTAGTGGGTCTCAAACTCAGTGTCACGATGGGCCAGTGAGTGAGAGAGGATAAGGTTATAATCAGAGAGCTGTGATCTTACAGAACACCATATCCTGTCTTAACTATGGCACAATGTGGGAGAGTATCTGTGTGAACATCATCTTTCAGAAGGTTAAGGCAGAAAAAATTGAGAACCACTGTCCTTAGCTTAGCCAAACCACACTGCTTGCTATTATATATATATAATACTGTGGGCTTTCTTTCCCCTGCACTTCAGCGAACACTGATCCTTTCACCTCTATAATGCTACCTGGCAAAATCTATTTTGTTCAAAGTTCAGCTTGAATTGTACCTCCTTCATGAAGCCTTCCTTAATTTTTCAAACTAGATATGATATCTTTTTTATGAGCCCCAGAGCACTTTATTTAGGATGCTTGTGTTCAACCTTGTATTATATAATTTTTGCACCTGTCTTGTATTCCCCATATACATAAACAGCAGAAAGAACAATCTTATCATTTCAGTGGGCTGCATACATGTTGGCCCTTCATGATCTGGCATCTGTTGACCACACTTATCATGTCATTCCTCAGTATTCCCTTTGCCTCTCCTGTTTTTATAATAACAAACAACTTCCAGTTTTCCAAATTTCATTTGCTGTCTCATCTTCAGGCCTTTGCATACGTCATGCCTTCTTATCGTGTGAAGTTGATTGCCAAAATAGCCCAAGTTCTTCACCCCTCCCAACCCACACCTTCTGCAATGCAACTTCCCATCAAGAGGTGGAGACACATTCCCCTCCCTTTGAATCTAGGCTGGCCCTGGGAATTTCTTTGATGAACACAATGTAGCAGAAGTTGCAGTGTGACAGTTCTGAGCCCAGACCTCCAAAAGGCCTGCATGTTTCCACTTGTTTTCTTGGAAGAAGGCCCAGCTGCCATATGAACAACCCTGTACTAGCCTGCTGGAGAATGAGAGACCATGTAGAACAGATATGAGCTGTCTCAGCAGAGGCCATCCTAAACTAGCAGCTCCCAGCCAACCACCAACCCAACCAGCAGCTCCTTGTCGATGCATTAGCAAATCCTAGAGCAGCAGAACTGCCCAGATGGGTCCAGTCACATTGCTAGCCCACAGTATCGTGAGCTAAACAAATTGTTATTTTAAACTACTAAATTTTGGAGTGGTTTGTTACGAAGCTAAAGCTAACTGATGTATTAGGTTAACAGCTACCTTTCTGGTCTCAACTTAGATATCATTTCCTTGGCAAAGCCATTTATGACCCCCTTAGGGTCTGGGTTAGGGTTCCCTGTTATGTATCCCACAGGCACATATAGTCCAGTATTATAATTACTTGGGAATCATCTCTATCTTACATTAGATTGTAAGATTTTTGAAGGCAGGAATTTTATCTTATGAATTGTATCCTTTGAGGGCTAACACAGTATCTGATACTCTGTAGATGCTCAGAAAATATTTTAAATGAAGGAAACAGTGGATTAAATCAGAGGTTGCAACCTGTGGTCTGCATATGTTCAATTTGTCATATAGAGTGTTGACTTAATGATAAAAAAGTTTTTTTTCAAAATTGTTTGCCTACATTTGACAATCAAGAAAGTTAAGCTAAGCATCTATATTACTGTTTTTTCATTAAGAAGTAGGAAGATCCATCAACACTGGGTCTTTATTCCTCATAGCACCAATGAGTGGTGGCTGTCCCTTTTAGACGGGCACACACTTCCTGTCTGTGACAGTCCTTCCTGATGCCTGTTGTCCCCTAATCACCCATTGTGATTTATTGCCACATCTGTGCAATTTTTTGCAGACATCTGCAAGCTTCAGTCAGCTGCTTGCCTGCTGTGAGGCACTCAACACATAGGATTGCTGCTGATAAACATGTCCACTGACTTCAGGATGAGTGAGATCTAGGCAGCCTCTCTCTTCCTGGTAAGATGCTTAGCATTGCTAATGGGTCATTTTTCTCTTCTACAAATTGACTTTTTTCTCCCTCCAAAGGGTTTTCAAGGATAATTCAGCTTATAACCTGCCTCAACTAGAGCAAGATGCTTTCTTTCGTCTCAGAATTGTTTCATTATCGCAGGAATTGTGGTTTGGCTGGAGTAGCCTTACCCAACAGCCTTGGCAGGGACATCAGGCCAGTTTTCTGATATTTTTTCCCTTGAATGATGCTCGTGAGGGTCTACATAAGATCTGCTGTTGGTGGTCTGTCTCCTTCATGATGGATTGGAGGACTTTTTTTTTTTTGGATAACCACTCATTCTATTTATAAAGCTGGTAACTCAATGATTGGGTATTTGAAAGAAGAAACTCTGCAGCCAATTCATAGTTCCAGGTTTTAAAAGAAAATCACCAAAGCTGGTTGATGCTCAGCAGAAATGCATCGGTGCAGGTGAGCCAGCTGTTCATCCTGGCATCTGTCCTGATCGGTCAGTGCACAGGACCATCCAGTAGTTGACTCTCTTGAACAGAAGGGACTCTGAAATTGACACATGGGAATGTAAAAAATGCTAGTCTTCAATCATGTCTTTACCTTTGGACTCATTTGTGCGGCAACAGGCTTAACAATTTGCATGCAGCTCTATGACACATGGTGCTATGAATTCTCTTTTATCAACACCAGAATAATTTATTCATTTCAGAACAACCATGATCTCTTAGGGTACATCCAAGGTTCAGCTCACCTGGCATAAAAAAGCAGCTCAGCCTGTTCTCTGATTAGTGAAATCAATAAGCAGGTAGAACTTGCTCTGTTCCCTGAGTCCTGACTAAACGAGTTAATGACTCACCACGTCCCAAGTCCCATGCAATCAAACCATCAGCTTCTGAGGTCAACCAAGATGGAGTCTGAAGTGAGCACAGTCCACCTTCTATAGCCACGAAAAGAAAAGAAGTTCTATTTTTAGTAGTGATTATTCTTCATTTGACGATGCATAAGAACAGATTAGCAGAGTTGACGCCTCCTTTTTTAGCCTAGTTGGAGAATTAAAGTATTGACTGTGTGACTTTTTCATATTCTATATTCATTCTTTAAGAAAAAAATTAACTTTGTGTCACAAAAGTAAAACATGATCATTGCAGAAACATTCTGAATATGGTTAAGTAAAATGCAGAAAATTTAAAAAGTTCCCCAAATCCCATGTTAATAAAATGTTGTAGCATTGTGAAGTGGATTAGTCTAGTTATCTCTGTCTCTGCCTGACTCTTTATATTTTTGACATCTTTAAAACTTGGAGTTCTTTCTTTTAAACCTCTAACTTAAATAAAAATCTTAAAGGAAAATGTTTTCAAACATGTTAGACATTTTTCTGCTGTCTTAGAGATTGTTAAAGAAAAATGACTCAGGTAGTCACTCTGACCCCTGATTATTGTCATAAATTGAGTCATTTTCATAAGTCTCTTTCAGCTATCACTTTTGATATCTGTGCACCTGGCTTTAGAAACCTGGAGTATTCTAACTTTCTGTGACTGGAAGAAAAAGAATATATATAAATTAAAAGTTACCAAGCTCTGCATGAGCCAAAGAGCCTCTCCTATGACATAAAATGCATAGACTTTATTTCATAAGTTTCTGGGACCTGGAGGCCTTTCATATTTACTTCCCATTTTTAACTATGTCTCAGAGTTGAGATTGCAGGAAATGTGATCTCTGAATTAGAGAAATTTTAGTTTATTTTGAAATGTAATGTTGGGCATCTTCTCATGTATGTATTCACCATTCGGATGTCTTCTTTGGAAGAAAATCTCTATTTAGTTCCTCTGCCCATTTTTTAATTTTTTTGTTGTTGTTGGTTGTTTTATTGAATTGTATGAGCTCTTTATATATTTTGGATATTAACTGCTTATCTGACATATGGTTTGCAAATATTTTCTCCCATTCTGTAGGTTGCTTTTTCATTCTGTTGGTTGTGTCCTTTGCTGTGAAGAAGCTTTTTAGTTTGATGTAGTCCCACTTGTTGATTCTTGCTTTTGTTGCTTGTGATTTTTATGTCATATCCAAAATATCATTGCCAAGACCAATGTCAAGGAGTTTCTTTTTCTCTATGTTTTCTTCTAGGAGTTTTATAGTTTCAGGTCTTATGCTTACGTCTTTAATCCATTTTTAGCTAATTTTTATGAGTGGTTAAGAAAGGGGTCCAATTTCATTTTTCCACATGTGGTTATCTAGAAACAAAACCATTTGATTGGTGGCATTTATTGGACTGAAGGGGTGTAAGTGGCAAACTAAAGGAAACTTAAAAAAGATTTATGATTTTCTGAGGAGTCATCTTCATTAATTGGTGTTAATCAGGTGGCTATGTTAATCAGGATGGGTGAGGGGCTTGCTGTGGTAAAATCTTAGTTGCTTAACACATGAGAATTTATTTCTTCTTCTTGCAAAACACACTGCTGGTCTGATGACTCTCTGAGGTAGATATCTTCCAAGTGGTGACTCAGGGGTCTTGTAATCTATTAGCTGAGATACACAGTTACCAGGATTAGCAGAGGAAAGGAGATCATGGAGAACTCACACCTCCTCTCAAATGCCTGCACATTAAATACTTCAATCCAGAAGTGGTAAATCACTGCCACTCACACCCCATTGACCAGGAACTACTGGGACGCAGCTGAAAATCCTAAACTTCTTATGTGCCTGCAGAGGAGTGGAGGACATTTATAGATGCATACTGCCAGTCAGTGACCCTGGGCAAGTAACAACTTCTCTGTATGACAAAGGCTGGACTAGCTGACTAGATGACCTTAGAATTCTTAGCTCTTCTCACAATTTCTGGGTCCAGATATTTGATTTCTTCTTATTAGCTTTGTGTTTTTGACACTTTGTAGGTATTATTTTATTGAGCCTCTGTAGGTATAAATACTAGTACAGGGCACATACTTTTGTGGCATACTATAGCTGATGGTTAAGCTAGAGGGCTTTGAAGGCAGGTGATCTGATTTTGAATCCAGCTTGGTCTCTTACTAACAGTATGACCTTTGGCTGTTTAATTTCTTGATGACTTTTTTTCTTTTTTGCCTTTTACTATAAATGTAAAATGGGGATAGGAATAATACTATCTTCTTAGGATTACTGTGAGTACTAAATGAGGTGCCATGTAATGCTCTTAGAGCGGTGTCTGACACATCCTAAGAGTTCAATAAGTTTATTTCATTTTGTTATTTTTAAAGGATGACTGTCCCCCTTGCCCTGGCTGGGTAAGTGTCTACATAGTAACAGCTCAGTAAACTGTTGTCCTTCAAGTCCTGGCATAATTAGCCAGCCTAACCCATGCAAATCTTGTTAATCTACTGGCCCATAAAATGGAGTCATAAACACTACTGTAGGTGATCTGGGTCTTTGACCAAGACCACCAGCCCCTTTGGACTTGCGCCTTGTCTGCTTTAGCTTACATTCCATCCCTGCCTGGCCATGTCAAGTCTCTGTATCTGAGCTGGATCCTGCCTTTGGCCCCTGCAAGCTCGAGATTCCTGCCTGGTTTTCCCCACCTGTCACTGAACTCTGGCTTTCTCCTATAGACTTCCTGGGCTGGCCGCTTTGATTCCTGGGTAACCCACTTACCTTGGGTGGGATCTCCCGACTGAACGAACCTCAGCCCTTCAAGATCCAAACGCTGCCTCAGCCTCTGGTTCACACTGAGGCTTGGTCCTGGCCTCCACACAATGGAGGGAGCATCAGACAGACACCCCCTCTCATTTCATCGCCATAACCTTTGAGTCTGGGTATTTATGCCACCTGACCCTATCACCACTCCAAATCAGTAACAAACCCAGGATGTTGAGTCCTCCTGTGGGTAGATACACATGAGCAAGAACTTTTTTCTTTTCCCTCTAGATCTTAAGTGTATTGTGCTTAGGAGTGAGTCAGACAAACTGTAGCAAGAGAGACCCTGAGAAATGGCATGTGTTCCTTCTCTGGCATTGGAACAGTCTGGGTCCCCTCCCCTCTTGCTTTTTGGCTCATCTAACGGGGATCCTCCCGGAATGGTTACGAATGCATTTGCTCCAGGCAGTGAAGAGAGCAATTCTCAGCAGGCAGGGCTCTTCCTCAGGCTTGGTTCTGCCTAATGGATGAAAGTTAATAAGCTTCCGTGTTAAGCTCCACGCAGGTCTTTCTTTCCCCTCTTGGCCAGAGAGAACACTGAGTTAGGCTGGACTTTGATACAAGTAAGTTGCTTTCTGCTTCTCTTCGCCCTTTCTTTTCAAGTTGTATCAAAGGACGTTGTGGTACTTTTTTCTGCAAGTGCATAGTACAGGTGGGAGGTGCAAAGCATCTGAGATTTATGGAGAGGCGAAGAATTATATCAAACGATGTTGTCATCCTGTCGCTGAAATGATGATTAATGCCACCACAGCCTGCTTTCCCTCCAATCTACCTCCATGATCTTGTACAGCAAACAGGTAAAATTTGTCACTGCCAAATGCAATAAATTCTTACCTGTGGCTTTGAAAAAGGATAAACCATCAGAGAATAATTCCAAGCAATCTGCAAAGGTTACTGAGCACCATACTGTTTAACAGTTGGAGAAGTAGAAGAGTTTTGCGATTCCAATTTTATCTAAATTTTTAATCCTCTGGATGTTTCAAAAATGGCAAAGACACTCTGTCTCCCTAAGGCTGAGTTTGTCAAACACTAGCAGGGAGATCCTTAGCAGCAAGCATGCGAAATATACCAAGAAAAGAACTGTGCTGTATGATTGAAAATGAATGGAATTCTCACATTCTATTCCACATCAGCCTCCACATTCAGCCTAATTACTATAATGACTCATTTGCTTTGTGCTGTACAGTTAGCAAAGAATATTTTTTTAATATGGTTTATGTGAATCTTTCAGCAAGGTAGGTTTTTGTTAGTCTTCATTTTTTCAATAAGGGAAATGAAACGGAGGGATTAAGATCACTGAGAAAAACACCTCAATCTGCAGATTCCCAATTCCAGTCCTTCCTCTAACTGAGAGAGATTCAGTGTCTCTCTTTATCTTTTGTCCTTTGTATTGAAGGCAGGACTGGGTGTAAATCTGGGGAGAGAAACTCTGTAGCCCTGGAGTACTTTACCTACCCTTTTCTCTGGAACACTGTGACTGTCAGTATTGCTGGGAATGCAGGCTTTGTGAAGCCCCAAGAGAAGGAGAGCTGTGGTCCACTCCTCTGTCACCTACCGTCTTCCTCCCGTGCCCTGCACTGTGGTCAGAGCTGACGCCTTCCCCGTAGGATGAGCCTGGGCTCCCACTGCAGTGAAGCACACCCTCTAGTCGAATTCTCCAGCTCAACATACAGTGGGTGCAGAAGGGGATTAATAAGACCCATTCTCTCCAGTTGGGAACAGAAGGGACCTCTCTTCTATTGCTTGAGGTTTGAGGTCAAGATTCAACTGAGACAGGCAGAAAGGTGAATCTATAAATAGTCAAGATGAGACTGCTTTGGGGTTCAAAGTAATCTTTTCAGTCTTCTGTAGAACCCACGAGGTGGTAAGGCACCGTCATGGCAGCACTGTGTGCTTAAAACTGATTTCTTTTCAGACCTAATGAAAACTTCATTGTGACAGACTGCTTATCACTTTTAACTTTAAAGATTTTCTCAGAGGCAGCTTGGCATATTCAGGGTCCATAGTCTCCAAATGGAGGCCCGATGCTCACTTTTGTGAGATTTAGTTTGACAGGATCTTGTTGGACATAACAGAATGCACTCCAGCTAGCTTAAGAAGGAAGGGACTTCTTAAGGTATAGAGAGAACTCGCCAAATCTTTGCAAAGGCTCTCAAACAAGAGTTGAGGTTGACCTTTCAGGAAGGACTCTCCAGCTTCCACTGGGACACTGAACTGCTAAGGAACAGGCTGCTCTGGTCACAGTCATGGGATAAAGAAACAGGCTGTAGCCTCTGGAAGAATCCATCAAGCTGTCTACTCAGTCATGCTGCCATGACCCAAACCAGAGAAATGAGTGTCCTGTTCCCTGCCTCTCCCCACAAGTAGCTCACTTCTGTGTCAAAATCTCCCATTAGTACATCTGAAAGGCAAAAGCTAAGCAACACCCAAACTCTAGGTGAATGAGTCCCACCTCGGCACAGCAGATGGGTTTAGAAAGGGTGTTGACTGAAGGGACTCTACAGTACCCGCCAGGGTGCTCTTAACCCACCTGTCTCCTGACTCCCAGCATATTAAAGAGCAAAGCTTATTTCCCATCTGTAAATTTGGGGAGGGGAAGATCCCGGGGTAAGATGCCTTTGAAACTGAAATCAGTCAAAGGGAGAAATAAAGTTTAAAACCCGTTTATTGCTTACAAGGAGTCATCCTGCATCTCTCTCTCTCCAGCTGCAGCAAAAGCGAGCGAATACTCCCCCCAGCCTCCCAGGTTCAGGTAAGCCCTAGCTGGCCCAGGTAATTACCCACTGATATGGAGATGGACTACTTCTCTCCACTCCTTGGAAACACCTGTTGATATGGAGATGCAGTAAAAGGAGGAGAGAGATTCTGGAAATACTGCAGTTTTACCCACACCATCCATCTCTCCATCATTCATTGATCTACCCATCTATCAAATGTTTGCACTTTTGGTATTGTTTCTTTTTTTTTTCTCCTTTATGTGTCTATAAGAGAAGGAATTTTAAAAATGCTTAATCACAATACCATTACCACATCCACATTTTAAACAATAATCCCTTAATATCATTAAATATCTAGTCAATGGTCAAATTTTCCCAGTTGTCTCATAATTTTTAAAACCACTTTCTTGTAATAACTTTGTATGGTGACAGATGGTAATTACACTTACTGCGGTGAGCATTTTGAATCACTATGTTGTACACCTGAAACGAATATACTATTTTATGTCAACTATACTACAAAAAAAAAAATTAAAAAATAAAAAGCACATTTGAATCAGTTTCCAAATAATGACATTTCGAGCCTTACAACATAAATTGGTTTATGTGTCTCTTCGGCTTTTTTTAATCTGTAGCTTTCTTCTCCTCTTCCCTCCTTGGTCGCTCTCTTCCTCATTTCTCTCTCCTCTCCGCTCTTTCTCCTCCTCCTCTCTCCTTCTCCCCTCCTCCGCCCACCCCCACTCTTCCTTCTCCATCTTTCGCTCTCTCTCTCACCTATGATTTGGCTTTTTCAAGATACCTTTATATAGGAAAGACATACATCCTTGATTTCTTGGTCCTTTGTACAACATCCCCTTTCTCTTTGCCAGTTTTCAGAAAACAAATAGGTTCCTCTGCATCTCTTAACAGTAATCAATGGACTTTTTAAAATAACACTATGACATCAAATTTGATTTGTTTCAATCTATTGTGGTTATTATTACTTTTTATTTATGCTCAAAATGGTCCATTTTTGACTAGTGGAAACATCTAGTTCTTTTTGAAACTATTCTAATCATTGTGATGACTTCCTTGATTTCTGGTATGAAAAAATGTCACAAGTTTAGTTCATGTATTTCCTGCCCTAGATCCAGAATCTGCCATTTCTTCAAAGATCTCTTGTTCCTTTTAGCAAAAAATAGTATTTAGAGACCGTAATTTGGGTGCTATATCAATACAATGTGTTTTTCAAAATAATTTATTCTTCAATTATTCCAAGAATTAAAGAATGAAAAAGGATGTGACCATTAGCCTGGAGTATATGCAATTAGCCTCAGGTCTTTTAAGGACCCTTCCCTGCAGGCGAAGGTATTAAGAGAATTTGTGGTGTTAATGACTCTCAATCAATTGCTAAAGAGTTGGGGTTTGGGAAGAAACTTTCTTTTGGCTTAAATACAGCTTGTACGTTTTTCCCCAGCTGCTGTTACCCTACGTTTGGTAGTTTTCCCTCTGTGACAGGATGTGAAGAGACAGGGGACCTGGCTTGCTGCACCACGTGCTGATGAGGTGTGAACACATGGCCTGGCAGACCCCTAGTGGCCGCCACGGCAGGGCCTGAGTTGAGGTGATGTAGACAGTAAGAGTTTGCTGAAAGGCAAGAGGTCTTATCCAGGCATCTGGAGAAGTGGGCCCTCATTCACGAAGAACTGTTGCTTAGTCGTGCTCACTTTTAACTATTCTTTCTTGTTCTGGAGGCCATTTTACCTTTCTGTGTGTGTTCTCTCACCTATAAAATGGTTAGAGTGTGACTGAGAGTTTTGGGGTGGTGAATGGAGAGAGTCATCCTTATCCTAGTGAGCAGGATTTATCTGAAGGTCATTTGGACAGAAATAAAATGTATGTAAAATTCGGACAGAAATAAAGTATTTGCAAGTGTGTTAATATGTATATATATATATTTGTAATGATTATATCTTTCCCTCAACCCAAGGTAGTCTGATTCCTGGCTGCAAGATCCAGCTGTTTTGATGGGCACCACAAGCCCCCTTGGCTCAATCTTTTCTCTACTGTCTCTGCCACAGTTCTTAGAATCTCCTTGAGTCTCACCCCCTCAGTGTTCAGGTCTGGGCCTTCAAATATTGTCTGGGAGGAATATATGATGCCATTATCATCTACTAAAACCCTGGTTGAAATGGTCTTATCTGACTAGACTGTGGTCACCTACCAAGTCCCAGAGTGAATGAGCATGGCATGGCTCCTTTTATGGAAGGAACGTGGCTAGAGAGGTCTGAGAGAGAACGTGGGGGACCTTAGAGCTCCCCACCCCCTCCACCCCCCCTTCTTTCCCCTCCCCCCTGCAAGGGAGAAGGATAGGAGGAGGAGACTGATGGCAGGTTGCTGGCCGGTATCGGCTGCTTTTACTTGGAGAACTACTGCAGAGCTGCCCCATCCCTAGCTTTCCTGGGCCTGCATCTTCAACTTCTTTTGCTGCCTTCCAGTGAATTCACTTCTCTCTCTTTATGCCCCTGCCTTAAGTGAGCTAGATTTGGTCTCCATTACCAAAGAATTCTAACATTAATGCACAAAGAAAGGAAAACCGTGTTTAACACTGTTGGGAGAGCATTGTGTGTTTTCCTCTGTCCTTGTCCCCGCTGCAACAAAGAATTGAAGGGCAGAGACACAGTAGTGAAGCAGAGTAAAAGTTTTATTTAAAGTTACTTAAGGAGAGAAAAAGTACAAACCACCTCAGTGAAGTGAGGCTCCCTGAAAGGTTTGGACAGAGAAAGTTTAAGATAAAAAGGTTGCACATTTGGAAAGTGTGGGCGACCTCAGAAAGAGGAGCACCCCAAAAGCTTGTGGGTTCCCCCTTTTAAGGATTCTTTAGGAATGTGACCAAGGGCTGGGGGTGCAGACTTGTTAAGTGGTCTTTGAATACTTAGAATTAACTTAAACAAGGAACTTCCTGCTCTGATTTCTTCCTGGAATACTGGTTTCTTGATCTGGGAGCATTCAAACAAGGTTGCCTGCCCAGCTCCCAAGGTGGGCTGAGTTATTGTTTGTTTGGTAAAGAGTAAGTTAAGAATCTTACTTTTCAATTTCCTGTGTATTAAAATGCAATCTTTAAGATGGAATCCTTCCTGCCTTTTACTATGTTGTTCACAGATGAGCCTGCATGCTTAACACAATAAAGACATGGGCTATGCTGAGGTACCTTCCTTTATCCGGGGAACATTCAAACATTCTAGGCTAAGTTATTCCTAGCTTTTCGAGTTTTAATTGATTAGATTAAACTCTGAGTCTCTGAGAGAGATTTAGCTCTGGGTCTTTTTAGTGGACTTTCCTGGCCTTTTTCTCTTTCCACCCTACTCATATCTATTTTCCTGCCTAACAAAACCATAACTTAACTTGCTTACCTCTGTTTTTTAGCAGAGATGTAGCCAAGATACATTACTAAATGCCCTATCTGAAGGCTCTCCTATTTCTAATATTTCCACTGGAACTTTGGGGACTGGTCTCTCTCAAAACTCTGTGAGGAAATAAGAGGCCTCTGGCCTTCAAACTGCTTCCCAGATAGTATGGATTTACTAGGAAAAAAGAAGAGTTTTGGCCTATTTCTTCCTCTGTCTCTGGTGGGCCATTGTTTAACTACATACTGTTTTACAGTACACATTCTCCAAGACAATGTTAGCATAAGAATAGAAATGAGTGGGGTGGAGAGAGAATGCAGGCCAGTAAAGCCCACTAAAAGGGACTCAAAGCATTAACCAGTTAAAACGATAAAGCCAGAAAAGACTCACAGAGTTAATAAGTTCATCAGTTGAAGTGCCAAAGGCCAGGAATGACTAGGAATGTCCAAATAAAGAGAAGTATCTGAGCACAGCCCGTGTCTTCATTGTGTCAATTAGATCATGCCTTTTAAGATGTACTTTAGCCTCGTAAAAGGCCCAGCTTATTCTTTAGCTTAACCTACACGGTGTTTTTTCCTCCTCCAGTCCCTAATCAAGTAGCCGGAAACAAGCATCCCTATTAATTTAGCAAACAAGCCCAGCTATAAACAGCATAGTAAAAACAGGAAAGGTTCTATCTTAAAGCTAAGATTGCTTTTAAAACCCAGGAAGTTAAGAAGTAAGATTCTTAACATTCTTTAGCAGACAATAACTCAGCCCACCTTGGGAGCAGGGCAGACAGTCTTGATTGATATGTTCCCAAAGGGAAGCTGCTATCCTGGGAGGAACAGGATAGGTAAATTTCTTGTGTTAAGCTAATTTTGCAGAATTACCTGGAGGACTGAT